>CM068587.1:35944815-35999815 GCA_035048485.1 Pteria penguin | reverse complement strand
CTGAATCCTAAAGATGAATATGTTAAACTGATTTACACCACAATGGTGCCCGATATAAGAAGAGTATTATCTGACCTACCTTAACGCCCAACCTTAGGGTGAGTTATGCAATCACGATTTTTTTCATGCAGAATTAAGGAAAAAAGTTGGGCGATTAAGATTTTAACTTGGCTCCCAACTACCACTTTTAGTGACCTGAAAATCGGAAATTCGTCCATCTAATCGTGCATAGGAATTTTCAAAAAATTTCAGACTTTGTCAGTACATTTTACTGTATATCAGAATATATTGTTCCAATTTGGTGTCAATTCATTTCAAATTAAGGAATAATTGTTTATATGTAGTCTGTTGGATGTTTGGTTTTGCTACCGAGATGCAGTTATGCAAATGTGGGGATGATTCAGACTACATATCAACAAACCAGCAAATTTGATTGATTGATTGATTGATTGATTTTTGTTTTACGTCACATCACGAATATTTCACGTATATGGTGACGGCATCTGCCCGATGCGGGGCATACAAATTTTGACCTTTGCAACGGACCCACCCGAAGCAGTGAGGGATCTTTAACGTACCATGCATACCACGACACGGGGCCTCGGTGGGAATCGAACCCCGGCCTCCCGATTAGGAGTCCAGCGCGATACCACTAGGCCACGCCGGCTTAGCCCCGTCGCAGAACGAATATAAGTGAAATATAGGGTGTCTTGTTAACTGTAGTGTCTTTGTGCTTTGTATGTTTGGTTATTTTGTCTTTATTTCTACAGGTATTTCTTCGGAGATCCAAGGTCCATTGTACTCCCTGGTGTTTCATTGTTTCTATTTGTGATATATTATCAGGGCAGATTTCGTGACTTCGTATTTTAGTCAGCAAATATATATTCAATAAGTTGAAAATTTTCAATAAAACATTTAATTATACAATTCAGTTAAATTACAAAATTAAGTTAAATCAAGCAGTTTTGTATGGGCAGTGATGGATAAAGTCCGAGAGTTGTACTACAATGAAGGAGATAACTCTAGCTAATTTGAGGATAGACTCAATTCGCGCAGCGGTAGCAAGCAAGAGCAGGTAACCCCAATCTAATTTGAGGAAAACAGCGTTGTATGACGTGCGGCTGGAGTGGAGTATACTTTTGTGGCCACTCATTACATTAATAGATATCATTTTCCCTTCAAATATATATCAATGGGTATCTTTCTAATCAAAAAATATATGAATAGATAGTCATGCTATGCCAGGCTCCGTTCCTCTTCTTTGTCGTTCGCTCTTGTCAGTGAGGTCATGTTTACAGAAATAATGAATAGGTAAAACAGAAATGGAGATTACAAAAGAAGATATATTTGCACTAGAATCTGATTACAAGCCTATTCATGGTAAATAATAGGGAAATTTATTTCTGGTGTCATGTTGATGTGTCAGTTAAGTAAACATGAATTATACATGAATGGATATGCCTTTTACTATGGTCAGTACTGCATTTGAATGGGTTTTTTTTTTCTAAATAATAATAATGAATATTAATGGAGACGAACAGCTTTTTAACCACTGGGCCTCTATTTCATGTAGAAAATGGGAAACCTATCAGTTTGTCAGGAATCTGTACATTAGCATGATTAGACCACTGTGTCTACATTTGCATATAAAGCAAGATGACCTGTCCTAACCTTAAAGTTTGATAAATCCAAAGACATCATTTGTTATTTTATTCCAGATGTTTATCCCAAATATACACAATTTTGAATTTTATTTTATGTCCCACCATAACTAGAACTGTCCTAACGGGACAAATACCCCCCGCGGCACCCAAATTCAAAATAGGGCATAAACCAAGGACAAAAGTAATGGTTTCAAATGAAAGACCTCTTCAAGAGGAATATCATGTGCAATATAAAAGATCTACTATTTACAATTCAAAGCAGAAACATCAGATACATGGTAAAGTTTCAATTCACAAATGTATCAGGGGCAGCAATCTCGAGAAAATAAAGTATCGTGAAGTTATGGCTTAAGTTAAAGTTTTTAAAAAGTAAGTCAAATGTCAAGTCCAAGGTCACAAGGTCAAAAATTTTGGTATCAACAGAAACATCATGCCACAAAAATTGTACATGTGTAGTATGAATACCCAGTCTCGTTTGGTTCAAAAGTTATAGCTAAGGTTAAAGTTTTTAAAAAGTAAGTCAAATGTCAAGGCCAAGGTCAGAAGGTCGAAAGTTTTGGTACCAAAAGAAAGATCTTACCACAAAAAATATACATGTGTAGTATGAATACCCAGTCTCTTTTGGTTCGAAAGTTATAGCTAAGGTTAAAGTTTTTTAAAAGTAGGTCAAATGTCAAGGCCAAGGTGGTAACAAGATCAAATATTTTGGTATCAAAAGAAAGGTCATGCCACAAGGAATATACATATGTAGCATGAATACCCAGTCTCTTTTGGTTCAAAAGTTATGGTCAAGGTTAAAGTTTTCTGGACAGATAGATGGACAGACGGACAGACGTACAGACAGACAGTCAGACGGACGGACAAGGTGATACCTATATACCCCCCAAAATTCGTTTGCGGGGGGGGATAATTATTGCACTTACGTGACGATACCATCTGCCTGATGCAATGCACAGAAGTATAGACCTGTGCTACGGACCCCCCCCCCCCCTCCCTTGAGATGGTAAGGGTTTGTTAACGTACCTGATCTACCATGACATTGGACCTTGTGTTTTACCGTTTCCATCAGCCATGAGCGGAGTCTAACCGAGAACCTCTCAGTCACAAGCCAAGCAGCTAATTGAATTATGATGGATCGCCATATGCAATCTTTAAGGAAACTTTTTAACCACTTTTTGGTACATTAAACGATTAGACCATTGTCTACATTTACATATACAGCAAGATGATCTGCCTTTACCTTTGATAAATCCTGAAGTCATCACTTAGTAAGTTATCCAGATTACATTAATATACCCAGTTTTGATTCTTGTTTTGTCACACCAAGATTATTGCACTTATATGATTGATTTTTTATTGTTTTACTTTACTCCACGATTATTTCACGTATATGGTGACGGCATCTGCCTGATGCATTGCATACATATTTAGACCTTTGCAACGGATCTACCCGAAGCAGTGAGGGATCTTTTACGCGCCACGCCTACTGTGACACGGGTTTTTACTGTCTCATCCGAAAGACAGAGCACCAGTGCGCCCAGGGCGGGAGTCGAACCCGGGACCTCTCGATCACGAGCCGAGCACCTTATCCACTAGGTCACACCGGCTTTGCACTTACATGATGGTATCTGCCTAATGCACTACACAGAAATATAGACCTATGCTACGGACCCACCTGAGGTAGCGAGAGTTCGTTAACATGCTTTATCTACCATGATATTGGACCTCGGGTTTACCGTTTCCACCAGCCAGGAGCAAAGTCGAACCGAGGACCTCTCAGTCACAAATCTAGCAGCTGATAGAGTTATGACGACTCGCTATATGCAGGCTTTACGGAAACTTTTTAGCCACAATCACAGACAAATTTTACTAACCCATTTTATATTTTGTTATGCGACTTTTACTAGCCTGGTACTAAATCTGGTACATGAAGTCACAGGCATTGGGCTCGAGAGTTATCATGAACACCGTACATTGTATATCTGCTGTTTTGAAGGCATATGGCAGAAGTGCAAGGAAACGATCACTTGTTGACTAAATTCGTAATAATGAACTTGAAACAATGTAAAATGTTTCATTTTATTCAGTATATTCAAATATTTCATATGATGATAATTTGTCAAAATTTACAAGGTCAGTAACATTTTCATAACATTTTTCACCTCAAGAGTATCGATACACACAAACACTTATAAAGATACGTAAAAAGCTTAATATTGCGATCATTTTTGGCTTCGTTTTCATGCTTCTTTAATTTGCGTCCTCTCAACGCTTTCTTTTATGCTAAACTGAGGGATCGCCAGATCCAACTTTACCCAAGTCGATTATGTGGTTTCATTGTGACGTCACAGTTAAATTTATGTTTGACAGACCATTTATTTATGACGTCATAATGAAAAAGTGTGTCAAATGTACGAAATCGGGCATTTGGTGGTCAGTCAATTGTACAGAATTGAAAGTAAAGAACGAAGAAGTACTGAGGGATTAACCACATCTCAAGGTTCATGGAGTATTGTAAGAAAAAAGAGGAGTTACTGGCTCAGTTATGTGGCAGAAGTCACCATAGAGCTATACAATACATGAATATAAATGATATACTAGAACATATATCACATTACAAAAATATTTGATTGTAGTGCAATTACGATACCGACTTAGGACGGCCATTTAGCACATTGTGTACAATGTCATATTCATATTAAACAAAAATATTTGATTGTAGTGCAATTACGATACCGACTTAGGACGGTCATTCAGCACATTGTGTACAATGTCATATTCAGACAAATGCCAAACCCCAATTAAAGGTAAGACCAGGGATCAGTTGTTCGAAGGTGTAACCACTGGTTAAGCTAACCAATGGTTAAATTTCATCTGACAATATCTTTGAAATGAAAAGACTTTCAGTCATAGTCTGTGTACTGATTTGTAGGATATGAAACAAGCTTTGATATATGATATAAATTTTCATACAGAAATATTATGAATTAAAATAATTGTCTCTCAAACTTTAACCATTGAGTAGTAAGCATCCCCTACTTGCATGCCACACCCATCACAAAAGTCCTGCAACAACTTTTCAAGCTCAGAATGTATATCAATAAATATACACACATGAGCATGTAAAGGATACATAGTCTGATATAATATGAAAAAATCTATTTTAATGAAATAATGAGAACTGACTTGAAAAATATTGTATTATATTGTATTGAAAAATCATTTTCAATATACAGCCTTACTATTTACCATATATTCTGTAATAAATGCCCTCTTCTAATAAATGCCCCCTCTTTTACTTAAACAAAAAGAAATGTTACATCACCATACATAAAAGAATCCCTCTATAATTTAAGTAAACTTCATTTATTTCAGATATGTCCAAAAGAAATTTTATATGCATATCATTTAGTCATAATGTTAAATAATAATGTCTGGTAAAATTGTCATCAAAACTAGAATTTTCCTAGTTTTTAGAATCAATTTCACTTTCTCAGATGTATCTCTAAATTATCAGGAATTTTTACCACTTTAATAATCACCTCTTTTTCGGAAAATGTAACCCCTCTTATTACAGAAAATATGGTATATACAGAGTGATACATTTAGCATTTATTCATTGTATTAACCTATCAGATATCCATTTACACCAGTTTATACCAATGTCAAAAGAAAAGTAAGAGGTACATTTATTTTACACCATTTTATCGGGCATTTGCAAACTAATGGTGAAATATCAAAATGAAGAATAAATAACATTTGCTTTAGAAATATTTTGAATACATGTATTACATCACAAACTTTGTTCTCTCCTTAAAATTCCAAATAAATGATAAATGATGCACTATGATCTCACATTATAGCGTGTTTTATGTTCAATTTCTGTCATTTTCAACATGCATCAATCTGAGTTTAATGCAAGTGGAACTTTCTATGAGAACTAATTTTCTTAGTTTAATTCAAATCCAAATATTTTGTCTTGAGTACTATAAGCACATTCAGCACATGCTCTCAGCTTAAAGTTACAACTTTCCCATGTCCTTTGCCTCCATCACAAGTATCAATATTCTTTGCCTAAGGTACAACTACACATGAACACTGTTTGAAGGCACAGCTTATCTATGTCCTCTGTCTTCAGCACAGGAATTTATGTTGTTCACATCAAGCACAAGTATATATATCCTCAGCTTGAAGTTTCAACTTTTCCATGTCCTCTGCCTCCAGCACAAGTATCAATGTGTGTTGCCTCAAGTAAAGGTTTCCATGTTTTTTGCCTTTTTACTCTACAAGTATATATGTCCTCAATCTCCTAGTATTACTTCATGTCCTCTGCCTACAGTGCAAGTATATCCATGTTATTCAAATCAATCGCAAATATATATGTCCTTAATTTCTTGCATAACTTTATGTCCTCTGCCTTCAGCATAAATATCCATGTCCTCTGTTTCCAGTGAACGTATCCATGGCCTCTGCACCAGTATTCATGTTATTCACATCAATCAAAATATATTTGTCCTTAATTTCCTAGTATAACTTCATCTCCTCTGCCTCCAACACAAGTATCCATGTCCTCTGTCTCCAGTGCAAGTATTCATGTCTTCTGCTTTCTGCACAAGTATATTCATGTTATTCACATCAAAGTATATATGTCCTTAAATTCCTAGTACAACTTCATGTCCTCTGCCTCCAACACAATTATTCATGTCCTCTGTCGCCAGTTCAAGTATCCATGTCCTCTGGCTTCTGAACAAGTATTCATGTTATTCACATCAAGTACAAGTATACAAGTCCTCAAATTCCCGGTACAATTTCTAACTAGTCATTTCCTCTGCCTCCAGCACTAATATCCATGTCCTCTACATCTCAGCACAACTATTTCTCCTCTCCCATGAGTGTGACTGTCAATTCTGTCTGCAAATGTAAACATAAGGAAAGTAAGTAATTTTTATCGGAGCATGTCCTTTAGTGATCCATACTTTGTATTTTATGAGGAACTTTGACATATCTTTCCCTGAGCCAGTATGCAAATTTGCAATGGGAGCCCAGTCCTTAAAGTCAGTACACAGATGGACAGATTTTATGACACTGTGTACAACATACATAAACAAACAAATTTAAAACCTTTCAAATAAACCTTTGCTATTTGTTAAGCATGAGGGTTTCCATTAAACTCTCATTCGTTTTATTGTATGATTGATTATTGTTTTACATCACTTCACGCTTATTTCATGTATACGGTGACGGCATCTGCATGATGCATTGCATAGAAATTTATAACCTTGCAATGGAGCCACCCAAAGCAGTGAGAGACCTTTAACGTGCCATGCCTACCATGTCACAGGACCTCGGTTCTTACTGTCTCATCCGAAAGACAGAACACCAGTATGCTCATGGCAGGAATTGAACCTGAGACCTCTAGGTCATGAGCCCAGCACCTCATCCACTAGTCCACACGAGCTTATTTTACTTTCGATGAGATTAATTACTAAAAGCATGCAATGACTTTGTCAATTCTGATAACCACCGTACAACACCACTTTATCTTGAATTATAAAGCTATTACCTTCATTTTCTTATATCACTCCTGGACCACTAGGCCATCAGAGCTTTACATGACTGAAATCATCTGGCTTACTTCTTTCTCTTACTGTTTGAACAATAAAATCTTTTAGTATTCTAACATATATACAGGGAACAAATTGAAATCTCATAAAGAGACTGCTTTTGTAAACTTCAACATACTCCTACTTTCAAAACGTTTGAGTTATATTTTTGAATAAGTGGAAATTATAAACAAAAACTGAAACAATGCTTTATATTTCATACCTTGTTTATCTTGTCATTTCAAAAGTTTGCACACCGGAAAACTACTGATACTTAGTAGAAAGGGTCTTAGATCAGGAGATTCCATTTCTTGGTATACAAAAAAAGGTTGCAATCTTTTCAATGAAAATATAACTACAATAAATATTGCAATAAACCTGACGTGGAATGCTTAGAAATAGGTAATTGATGCCTCGAATCTCGGAGTTTCATTTGTCAGTTTGGTACCACTTAATATCTACTTCTTTACTGAAAATGTGACCTTGACCTTAGGATTGTTATTCTATCTCCAGAGTATGATAGGGTATAATATTTCAATATAGAATTTGTAACAAAGATTTAAACATACACAAGCAACATTCATACCACATCTACACTACTCAGGCCAGTAATCCACATGCACACCAATCAGCCATAAAGCCCAGTCATACCTAGGAGACAGACAATAACCTATCACTTCTTGATACTGCACTGTATACCAGAAAAAGGGGCGTTAATGGCCTATCTATCATCCTTAAGTAAAAGATGGTATCCTGACCTTGACCTTCCAACAAGCTCTCTATCTTCTCATGTAAGATGTGCACAATCATACTGAGAAGACAGAAACCACCTGTCAGTTCTTGATATTTCAATGAATACAAGAAATAAGGGCCTCAGTGGTCAATCAAAAATAATCCACAATGTGACCTAAAGCGATATCTTTAAGCAGTCCACCGGTATATGTATCATTAAAAGTAATGCATTTACAATCATAGAAAGAATATTATATTCCCTTATCTGAATAATTGGATGCATGGTCACATTCCCCTTTCTCCAATGTCCTGATCCATCGCTGGCTGGTACTTTCAAGCATCACCTCCAGGAATGGCCTGCAATGAATACATGCAAATATGGTTAGAACAAGGACATTCAAACATAAGGAATGAAAAGCGTGGTGCAAACTTCGAGGACATGGGAGGCCTGCTGCTTGTAACATCTTCTTTACCCAGTCAGTTTAGCGCCGGCCTATTGCAGACACATGTAAGTGCTGTCACTCCTTGTTTCTATCATGAAGGGGTCTCAAATCGGGAGCTTGCATTTCATGGTCTGCAAATACAGGTTGGAATCTTTTCAATGAAAATGTAACTACAATAAATATTGCAATGAAGACAGAAAAAAACTTGTAGTGGAATGCCTAGAAATGGGGTAATTGATGGCTCAAATCTCTGGATTTCATTTGTCAATTTGTACCACTTACTATCTGCTCTTTACTGAAAATGTGACCTTGACCTTAGGATTGTTATTCTATCTCCAGTGTATGATAGGGTATAATACCTTAATATAGAATTTTTTACAAAGATATACACATACACAAGCAACATTCATACCACATCTATACTACTCAGGCCAGTAATCCATATGCACACCATTCAGCCATAAAGCCCAGCCATACCCAGGAGACAGACAACAACATATCACTTCTTGATACTGCATTGAATACCAGAAAAAGGGGCCTTAATAACCTCTCTATCATCCTTAAGTAATAGATGGAGTCCTGACCTTGACCTTCCAACAAGCTTTCCATCTCCCATGTAAGATGTGCACAATCATACTGAGGAACAGAAACCACCTGTCAGTTCTTGATATTTCAATGAATACAAGAAATAAGGGCCTCAGTGGCCAATCAAGAATAATCTACAAAACGAGGTAAAGCAATATATTGAAGCATTCCACCGGTATATGGATCATTAACAATAATGCATTATCAATCATAGAAAGAAAATTATATTCCCTTATCTGAATGTTGGGATGCATGGTCCCATTCCCCTTCCTCCAATGTCCTCCATCACTGGCTGATATTTTCCAGCATCACCTCTAGCGATGGCCTGCAGTGAATATATGCAAATATGGTTAGAACAAGGACATTCATTATACGGAATGAAAAAGCTGATGCAAACTGTGCAGAAATAGGAGGGCTCCTGGTTGAAATAGCTTCTTTTTCCACTGAGTTTAGTGCAGGCCTATTGCAGAAACATTTTAGTGGTGTCACTGCTTGTTTCTTTGACGAAACGGTCTCAAATCAGGATATTCCATTTCATGGTCTGCAAATACAGGTTAGAATCTTTTCAATGCAAGTATAGAGAAAATAAATATAGCAATGAAGAGAGAAAAAAAACCTGACTTGGAATGCTTAGAAATGGGGTAATTGATGGCTCGAATTTCGGGATTTAATTTGTCAGTTTGGTACTACTTAATATCTGCTCTTTACTGAAAATGTGACCTTGACCTTAGGATTGTTATTCTATCTCCAGAGTATGATAGGGTATAATACTTTAATATAGAATTTGTAAAAAAGATTTAAACATACACAAACAACATTCATACCACATCTATTCTACTCAGGCCAGTAATCCATATTCACACCATTCAGCCATAAAGCCCAGTCATACCCAGGAGACAGACAACAACATATCACTTCTTGATACTACACTGTATACCAGAAAAAGGGGCGTTAATGGCCTATCTATCATCCTTAAGTAAAAGATGGTATCCTGACCTTGACCTTCCAACAAGCTCTCTATCTTCTCATGTAAGATGTGCACAATCACACTGAGAAGACAGAAACCACCTGTCAGTTCTTGATATTTCAATGAATACAAGAAATAAGGGCCTCAGTGGCTAATCAAGAAAAATCCACAATGTGACATAAAGCAATATATTTAAGCAGTCCACCGGTATATGGATCATTAAAAACAATGCATTTACAATCACAGAAAGAATATTATATTCCCTTATCTGAATAATTGGATGCATGGTCACATTCCCCTTTCTCCAATGTCCTCCATCGCTGGCTGGTACTTTCAAGCATCACCTCCAGGAATGGCCTGCAATGAATACATGCAAATATGGTTAGAACAAGGACATTCAAAAATAAGGAATGAAAAACCTGGTGCAAACTTCGAGGACATGGGAAGCCTGCTGCTTGTAACTCCTTCTTTACCCAGTCAATTTAGTGCCGGCCTATTGCAGATCGAAACATATAAGTGCTGTCACTCCTTGTTTCTTTCAAGAAAGGGTCTCAAATCGGGATATTCCATTTCATGGTCTGCAAATACAGGTTGGAATCTTTTCAATGAAAATGTAACTACAATAAATATTGCAATGAAGACAGAAAAAAACTTGTAGTGGAATGCCTAAAAATGGGGTAATTGATGGCTCGAATTTCTGGATTTCATTTGTCAATTTTTACCACTTAGTATCTGCTCTTTACTGAAAATGTGACCTTGACCTCAGGATTCTTATTCTATCTCCAGAGTATGATAGGGTAAAATACTTTAATATAGAATTTGTAACTAAGATTTAAACATACACAAACAACATTCATACCACATCTATTCTACTCAGGCCAGTAATCCATATTCACACCAATTAGCCATAAAGCCCAGTCATACCCAGGAGACAGACAACAACCTATCACTTCTTGATACTGCACTGTATACCAGAAAAAGGGGCATTAAAGGCCTATCTATCATCCTTAAGTAAAAGATGGTATCCTGACCTTGACCTTCCAACAAGCTTTCCATCTCCCATGTAAGATGTGCACAATCATACTGAGGAACAGAAACCACCTGTCAGTTCTTGATATTTCAATGAATACAAGAAATAAGGGCTTCAGTGGCCAACGAAGAATAATCTACAAAGTGACGTAAAGCAATATATTGAAGCATTCCACCGGTATATGGATCATTAACAATAATGCATTATCAATCATAGAAAGAATATTATATTCCCTTATCTGAATGTTGGGATGCATGGTCCCATTCCCCTTCCTCTAATGTCCTCCATCACTGGCTGATATTTTCCAGCATCACCTCTAGGGATGACCTGCAATGAATATATGCAAATATGGTTAGAACAAGGACATTCATTATACGGAATGAAAAACCTGATGCAAACTGTGCAGGAATAGGAGGGCTGCTGGTTGAAATAGCTTCTTTTTCCACTCAGTTTAGTGCAGGCCTATTGCAGAAATATTTTAGTGGTGTCACTGCTTGTTTCTTTGACGAAACGGTCTCAAATCAGGATATTCCATTTCATGGTCTGCAAATACAGGTTAGAATCTTTTCAATGCAAATATAGTGAAAATAAATATAGCAATGAAGAGAGAAAAAAAAACCTGACTTGGAATGCTTAGAAATGGGGTACTTGATGGCTCGAATTTCTGGATTTAATTTGTCAGTTTGGTACCACTTAATATCTGCTCTTTACTGAAAATGTGACCTTGACCTTAGGATTGTTATTCTATCTCCAGAGTATGATAGGGTATAATACTTTAATATAGAATTTGTAACAAAGATTTAAACATACACAAACAACATTCATACCACATCTATTCTACTCAGGCCAGTAATCCATATTCACACCAATCAGCTATAAAGCCCAGTCATACCCAGGAGACAGACAACAACCCATCACTTCTTGATACTGCACTGTATACAAGAAAAAGGGGCGTTAATGGCCTATCTATCATCCTTAACTGAAAGATGGTGTCCTGACCTTGACCTTCCAACAAGCTCTCTATCTTCCCATGTAAGATGTGTACAATCATACTGATGAGACAGAAACCACCTGTCAGTTCTTGATATTTCAATGAATACAAGAAATAAAGGTCAAAGTGACCAATACGGTCAAAGTGACCAATAAAAAACGATGCACAATGTGACGTAAAGCAATATCTTTAAGCATTCCACCGGTATATGGATTATTAACAATAATACATTATCGACCATAGAAAGAAAATCACATTCCCTTATCTGAATATTGGGATGCATGATCACATTCCCCTTTCTCCAAATTCCTCCATCGCTGTCTGGTACTTTCCAGCTTAGCCTCCAGGACTGCCTGCAAAGAATACATTCAAATATGGTTAGAAAAAAGATATTCATTATAAGGAATGGTAAACCTGATGCAAACTGTGTAGAAATGGAAGGGCTGCTGGTTGAAATTGCTTCTTTTTCCAGTCAGTTTATTGCTGGCCTGCTGAAGAAACATGTAAGTGGTGTCACCGCTTCTTTCTGTGATGAAAGAGTCTGAAATCAAGAGCTTGCATTTCATGGTCTGCATATACCGGTTGGAATAATTTCAAGGGAATACAGCTAAAATTAATATATCACAGAAAAGAGAAAAAAAGCGTGACGTGGAATGCTTCAAAATAGGGTAATAGATGGCTCGAATCTCTGGATTTCATTTCTCAGTCTGGTACCACTTATTATCTGCTCTTTACTGAAAATGTGACCTTGACCTTAGGATTGTTATTCTATCTCCAGAGTATGATAGGGTATAATATTTTAATAGAAAATTTGTTACAAAGATTTAAACATATACAAGCAACATTCATACCACATCTATACTACTCAGGCCATTAATCCATATGCACACCATTCAGTCATAAGCCCAGTCATACCCAGGAAACAGACAACAACTTATCACTTCTTGATACTGCACTGAATACAAAACATAGCAAACTTCCAGGCCCATCTATCATCCTTAAGTAAAAGATAGTATCCTGACCTTGACCTTCCAACAAGCTCTCCATCTTCTCATGTAATATGTGCACAATCATACTGAGAAGACAGAAACCACCTGCCAGTTTTTGATATTTTAATGAATACAAGAAATAAGGGCCTCAGTGGCCAATCAAGAAAAATCCACAATGTGACATAAAGCAATTTATTTAAGCAGTCCACCGGTATATGGATCATTAAAAATAATGCATTTACAATCACAGAAAGAATATTATATTCCCTTATCTGAATAATTGGATGCATGGTCATATTCCCCTTTCTCCAATGTCCTCAATCGCTGGCTGGTACTTTCAAGCATCACCTCCAGGAATGGCCTGCAATGAATACATGCAAATATGGTTAGAACAAGGACATTCAAAAATAAGGAATGAAAAACCTGTTGCAAACTTCGAGGACATGGAAGGCCTGCTGCTTGTAACATCTTCTTTACCCAGTCAGTTTAGTGCCGGCCTATTGCAGAAACATATAAGTGCTGTCACTCCTTGTTTCTTTCCTGAAAGGGTCTCAAATCGGGATATTCCATTTCATGGTCTGCAAATACAGGTTGGAATCTTTTCATTGAAAATGTAACTACAATAAATATTGCAATGAAGATTGAAAAAACTTGTAGTGGAATGCCTAGAAATGGGGTAATTGATGGCTCAAATCTCTGGATTTCATTTGTCAATTTGTATCACTTACTATCTGCTCTTTACTGAAAATGTGACCTTGACCTCAGGATTCTTATTCTATCTCCAGAGTATGATGGGGTATAATACCTTAATATAGAATTTGTTACAAAGATATACACATACACAAGCAACATTCATACCACATCTATACTACTCAGGCCAGTAATCCATATTCACACCATTCAGCCATAAAGCCCAGTCATACCCAGGAGACAGACAACAACATATCACTTCTTGATACTGCACTGAATACCAGAAAAAGGGGCCTTAATAACCTCTCTATAATCCTTAAGTAATAGATGGAGTCCTGAACTTGACCTTCCAACAAGCTTTCCATCTCCCATGTAAGATGTGCACAATCACACTGAGAAGACAGAAACCACCTGTCAGTTCTTGATATTTCAATGAATACAAGAAATAAGGGCTTCAGTGACCAACGAAGAATAATCTACAAAGTGACGTAAAGCAATATATTGAAGCATTCCACCGGTATATGGATCATTAAGAATAATGCATTATCAATCATAGAAAGAATATTATATTCCCTTATCTGAATGTTGGGATGCATGGTCCCATTCCCCTTCCTCTAATGTCCTCCATCACTGGCTGATATTTTCCAGCATCACCTCTAGGGATGGCCTGCAATGAATATATGCAAATATGGTTAGAACAAGGACATTCATTATACGGAATGAAAAACCTGATGCAAACTGTGCAGGAATAGGAGGGCTGCTGGTTGAAATAGCTTCTTTTTCCACTCAGTTTAGTGCAGGCCTATTGCAGAAATATTTTAGTGGTGTCACTGCTTGTTTCTTTGACGAAACGGTCTCAAATCAGGATATTCCATTTCATGGTCTGCAAATACAGGTTAGAATCTTTTCAATGCAAATATAGTGAAAATAAATATAGCAATGAAGAGAGAAAAAAAACCTGACTTGGAATGCTTAGAAATGGGGTACTTGATGGCTCGAATTTCTGGATTTAATTTGTCAGTTTGGTACCACTTAATATCTGCTCTTTACTGAAAATGTGACTTTGACCTTAGGATTGTTATTCTATCTCCAGAGTATGATAGGGTATAATACTTTAATATAGAATTTGTAACAAAGATTTAAACATACACAAACAACATTCATACCACATCTATTCTACTCAGGCCAGTAATCCATATTCACACCAATCAGCTATAAAGCCCAGTCATACCCAGGAGACAGACAACAACCCATCACTTCTTGATACTGCACTGTATACAAGAAAAAGGGGCGTTAATGGCCTATCTATCATCCTTAACTGAAAGATGGTGTCCTGACCTTGACCTTCCAACAAGCTCTCTATCTTCCCATGTAAGATGTGTACAATCATACTGAGGAGACAGAAACCACCTGTCAGTTCTTGATATTTCAATGAATACAAGAAATAAAGGTCAAAGTGACCAATACGGTCAAAGTGACCAATAAAAAAAGATGCACAATGTGACGTAAAGCAATATCTTTAAGCATTCCACCGGTATATGGATCATTAACAATAATACATTATCGACCATAGAAAGAAAATCACATTCCCTTATCTGAATATTGGGATGCATGATCACATTCCCCTTTCTCCAATATCCTCCATCGCTGTCTGGTACTTTCCAGCTTAGCCGCCAGGACTGCCTGCAAAGAATACATTCAAATATGGTTAGAAAAAAGACATTCATTATAAGGAATGGAAAACCTGATGCAAACTGTGTAGAAATGGAAGGGCTGCTGGTTGAAATAGCTTCTTTGTCCAGTCAGTTTAGTGCTGGCCTGCTGAAGAAACATGTAAGTGGTGTCGCTGCTTCTTTCTGTGATGAAAGAGTCTGAAATCAAGAGCTTGCATTTCATGGTCTGCAAATACAGGTTGGAATAATTTCAAGGGAATACAGCTAAAATTAATATATCACAGAAAAGAGAAAAAAGCGTGACGTGGAATGCTTCAAAATAGGGTAATAGATGGCTCGAATCTCTGGATTTCATTTCTCAGTCTGGTACCACTTACTATCTGCTCTTTACTGAAAATGTGACCTTGACCTTAGGATTGTTATTCTATCTCCAGAGTATGATAGGGTATAATATTTTAATAGAAAATTTGTTACAAAGATTTAAACATATACAAGCAACATTCATACCACATCTATACTACTCAGGCCATTAATCCATATGCACACAATTCAGTCAAAAGCCCAGTCATACCCAGGAAACAGTCAACAACTTATCACTTCTTGATACTGCACTGAATACAAAACATAGCAAACTTCCAGGCCCATCTATCATCCTTAAGTAAAAGATAGTATCCTGACCTTGACCTTCCAACAAGCTCTCCATCTTCTCATGTAATATGTGCACAATCATACTGAGAAGACAGAAACCACCTGTCAGTTCTTGATATTTTAATGAATACAAGAAATAAGGGCCTCAGTGGCCAATCAAGAAAAATCCACAATGTGACATAAAGCAATTTATTGAAGCAGTCCACCGGTATATGGATCATTAAAAATAATGCATTTACAATCACAGAAAGAATATTATATTCCCTTATCTGAATAATTGGATGCATGGTCATATTCCCCTTTCTCCAATGTCCTCAATCACTGGCTGGTACTTTCAAGCATCACCTCCAGGAATGGCCCGCAATGAATACATGCAAATATGGTAAGAACAAGGACATTCAAAAATAAGGAATGAAAAACCTGTTGCAAACTTCGAGGACATGGAAGGCCTGCTGCTTGTAACATCTTCTTTACCCAGTCAGTTTAGTGCCGGCCTATTGCAGAAACATATAAGTGCTGTCACTCCTTGTTTCTTTCATGAAAGGGTCTCAAATCGGGATATTCCATTTCATGGTCTGCAAATACAGGTTGGAATCTTTTCAATGAAAATGTAACTACAATAAATATTGCAATGAAGATTGAAAAAACTTGTAGTGGAATGCCTAGAAATGGGGTAATTGATGGCTCAGATCTCTCGATTTCATTTGTCAATTTGTACCATTTACTATCTGCTCTTTACTGAAAATGTGACCTTGACCTTAGGATTGTTATTCTATCTCCAGTGTATGATAGGGTATAATACCTTAATATAGAATTTTTTACAAAGATATACACATACACCAGCAACATTCATACCACATCTATACTACTCAGGCCAGTAATCCATATGCACACCATTCAGCCATAAAGCCCAGTCATACCCAGGAGACAGACAACAACATATCACTTCTTGATACTGCACTGAATACCAGAAAAAGGGGCCTTAATAACCTCTCTATCATCCTTAAGTAATAGATGGAGTCCTGACCTTGACCTTCCAACAAGCTTTCCATCTCCCATGTAAGATGTGCACAATCATACTGAGGAAGAGAAACCACCTGCCAGTTCTTGATATTTCAATGAATACAAGAAATAAGGGCCTCAGTGGCCAATCAAGAATAATCTACAAAACGACGTAAAGCAATATATTGAAGCATTACACCGGTATATGGATCATTAACAATAATGCATTATCAATCATAGAAAGAATATTATATTCCCTTATCTGAATAATTGGATGCATGGTCATATTCCCCTTTCTCCAATGTCCTCAATCGCTGGCTGGTACTTTCAAGCATCACCTCCAGGAATGGCCCGCAATGAATACATGCAAATATGGTTAGAACAAGGACATTCAAAAATAAGGAATGAAAAACCTGTTGCAAACTTCGAGGACATGGAAGGCCTGCTGCTTGTAACATCTTCTTTACCCAGTCAATTTAGTGCCGGCCTATTGCAGAAACATATAAGTGCTGTCACTCCTTGTTTCTTTCATGAAAGGGTCTCAAATCGGGAGCTTGCATTTCATGGTCTGCAAATACAGGTTGGAATCTTTTCAATGAAAATGTAACTACAATAAATATTGCAATGAAGATTGAAAAAACTTGTAGTGGAATGCCTAGAAATGGGGTAATTGATGGCTCAAATCTCTGGATTTCATTTGTCAATTTGTACCACTTACTATCTGCTCTTTACTGAAAATGTGACCTTGACCTTAGGATTGTTATTCTATCTCCAGTGTATGATAGGGTATAATACCTTAATATAGAATTTTTTACAAAGATATACACATACACCAGCAACATTCATACCACATCTATACTACTCAGGCCAGTAATCCATATGCACACCATTCAGCCATAAAGCCCAGTCATACCCAGGAGACAGACAACAACATATCACTTCTTGATACTGCACTGAATACCAGAAAAAGGGGCCTTAATAACCTCTCTATCATCCTTAAGTAATAGATGGAGTCCTGACCTTGACCTTCCAACAAGCTTTCCATCTCCCATGTAAGATGTGCACAATCATACTGAGGAACAGAAACCACCTGTCAGTTCTTGATATTTCAATGAATACAAGAAATAAGGGCCTCAGTGGCCAATCAAGAATAATCTACAAAACGACGTAAAGCAATATATTGAAGCATTACACCGGTATATGGATCATTAACAATAATGCATTATCAATCATAGAAAGAAAATTATATTCCCTTATCTGAATGTTGGGATGCATGGTCCCATTCCCCTTCCTCCAATGTCCTCCATCACTGGCTGATATTTTCCAGCATCACCTCTAGGGATGGCCTGCAGTGAATATATGCAAATATGGTTAGAACAAGGACATTCATTATACGGAATGAAAAAGCTGATGCAAACTGTGCAGAAATAGGAGGGCTCCTGGTTGAAATAGCTTCTTTTTCCACTGAGTTTAGTGCAGGCCTATTGCAGAAACATTTTAGTGGTGTCACTGCTTGTTTCTTTGACGAAACGGTCTCAAATCGGGATATTCCATTTCATGGTCTGCAAATACAGGTTAGAATCTTTTCAATGTAAATATAATGAAAATAAATATAGCAATGAAGAGAGAAAAAAAAACGTGACTTGGAATGCTTAGAAATGGGGTACTTGATGGCTCGAATTTCTGGATTTAATTTGTCAGTTTGGTACTACTTAATATCTGCTCTTTACTGAAAATGTGACCTTGACCTTAGGATTGTTATTCTATCTCCAGAGTATGATAGGGTATAATACTTTAATATAGAATTTGTAAAAAAGATTTAAACATACACAAACAACATTCATACCACATCTATTCTACTCAGGCCAGTAATCCATATTCACACCATTCAGCCATAAAGCCCAGTCATACCCAGGAGACAGACAACAACATATCACTTCTTGATACTGCACTGTATACCAGAAAAAGGGGCGTTAATGGCCTATCTATCATCCTTAAGTAAAAGATAGTATCCTGACCTTGACCTTCCAACAAACTCTCTATCTTCTCATGTAAGATGTGCACAATCACACTGAGAAGACAGAAACCACCTGTCAGTTCTTGATATTTCAATGAATACAAGAAATAAGGGCCTCAGTGGCCAATCAAGAAAAATCCACAATGTGACATAAAGCAATTTATTTAAGCAGTCCACCGGTATATGGATCATTAAAAATAATGCATTTACAATAACAGAAAGAATATTATATTCCCTTATCTGAATAATTGGATGCATGGTCACATTCCCCTTTCTCCAATGTCCTCCATCGCTGTCTGGTACTTTCAAGCATCACCTCCAGGAATGGCCTGCAATGAATACATGCAAATATGGTTAGAACAAGGACATTCAAAAATAAGGAATGAAAAACCTGGTGCAAACTTCGAGGACATGGGAAGCCTGCTGCTTGTAACTCCTTCTTTACCCAGTCAATTTAGTGCCGGCCTATTGCAGATCGAAACATATAAGTGCTGTCACTCCTTGTTTCTTTCAAGAAAGGGTCTCAAATCGGGATATTCCATTTCATGGTCTGCAAATACAGGTTGGAATCTTTTCAATGAAAATGTAACTACAATAAATATTGCAATGAAGACAGAAAAAAACTTGTAGTGGAATGCTTAGAAATGGGGTATTTGATGGCTCGAATTTCTGGATTTCATTTGTCAATTTTTACCACTTCCTATCTGCTCTTTACTGAAAATGTGACCTTGACCTTAGGATTGTTATTCTATCTCCAGAGTATGATAGGGTATAATACCTTAATATAGAATTTGTTACAAAGATATACTCATACACAAGCAACATTCATACCACATCTATACTACTCAGGCCATTAATCCATATGCACACCATTCAGCCATAACGCCCAATCATACCCAGGAGACAGACAACAACATATCACTTCTTGATACTGCACTGAATACCAGAAAAAGGGGCCTTAATAACCTCTCTATCATCCTTAAGTAATAGATGGAGTCCTGACCTTGACCTTCCAACAAGCTTTCCATCTCCCATGTAAGATGCGGTCAATCACACAGAGGAACAGAAACCACCTGTCAGTTCTTGATATTTCAATGAATACAAGAAATAAGGGCTTCAGTGGCCAATGAAAAATAATCTACAAAGTGACGTAAAGATATTGAAGCATTCCACCGGTATATGGATCATTAACAATAATGCATTATCAATCATAGAAAGAAAATTATATTCCCTTATCTGAATGTTGGGATGCATGGTCCCATTCCCCTTCCTCTAATGTCCTCCATCACTGGCTGATATTTTCCAGCATCACCTCTAGGGATGGCCTGCAATGAATATATGCAAATATGGTTAGAACAAGGACATTCATTATACGGAATGAAAAACCTGATGCAAACTGTGCAGGAATAGGAGGGCTGCTGGTTGAAATAGCTTCTTTTTCCACTCAGTTTAGTGCAGGCCTATTGCAGAAATATTTTAGTGGTGTCACTGCTTGTTTCTTTGACGAAACGGTCTCAAATCAGGATATTCCATTTCATGGTCTGCAAATACAGGTTAGAATCTTTTCAATGCAAATATAGTGAAAATAAATATAGCAATGAAGAGAGAAAAAAAAACCTGACTTGGAATGCTTAGAAATGGGGTACTTGATGGCTCGAATTTCTGGATTTAATTTGTCAGTTTGGTACCACTTAATATCTGCTCTTTACTGAAAATGTGACCTTGACCTTAGGATTGTTATTCTATCTCCAGAGTATGATAGGGTATAATACTTTAATATAGAATTTGTAACAAAGATTTAAACATACACAAACAACATTCATACCACATCTATTCTACTCAGGCCAGTAATCCATATTCACACCAATCAGCTATAAAGCCCAGTCATACCCAGGAGACAGACAACAACCCATCACTTCTTGATACTGCACTGTATACCAGAAAAAGGGGCGTTAATGGCCTATCTATCATCCTTAACTGAAAGATGGTGTCCTGACCTTGACCTTCCAACAAGCTCTCTATCTTCCCATGTAAGATGTGCACAATCATACTGAGGAGACAGAAACCACCTGTCAGTTCTTGATATTTCAATGAATACAAGAAATAAAGGTCAAAGTGACCAATACGGTCAAAGTGACCAATAAAAAAAGATGCACAATGTGACGTAAAGCAATATCTTTAAGCATTCCACCGGTATATGGATCATTAACAATAATACATTATCGACCATAGAAAGAAAATCACATTCCCTTATCTGAATATTGGGATGCATGATCACATTCCCCTTTCTCTAATATCCTCCATCGCTGTCTGGTACTTTCCAGCTTAGCCGCCAGGACTGCCTGCAAAGAATACATTCAAATATGGTTAGAAAAAAGACATTCATTATAAGGAATGGAAAACCTGATGCAAACTGTGTAGAAATGGAAGGGCTGCTGGTTGAAATAGCTTCTTTGTCCAGTCAGTTTAGTGCTGGCCTGCTGAAGAAACATGTAAGTGGTGTCGCTGCTTCTTTCTGTGATGAAAGAGTCTGAAATCAAGAGCTTGCATTTCATGGTCTGCAAATACAGGTTGGAATAATTTCAAGGGAATACAGCTAAAATTAATATATCACAGAAAAGAGAAAAAAGCGTGACGTGGAATGCTTCAAAATAGGGTAATAGATGGCTCGAATCTCTGGATTTCATTTCTCAGTCTGGTACCACTTACTATCTGCTCTTTACTGAAAATGTGACCTTGACCTTAGGATTGTTATTCTATCTCCAGAGTATGATAGGGTATAATATTTTAATAGAAAATTTGTTACAAAGATTTAAACATATACAAGCAACATTCATACCACATCTATACTACTCAGGCCATTAATCCATATGCACACAATTCAGTCAAAAGCCCAGTCATACCCAGGAAACAGTCAACAACTTATCACTTCTTGATACTGCACTGAATACAAAACATAGCAAACTTCCAGGCCCATCTATCATCCTTAAGTAAAAGATAGTATCCTGACCTTGACCTTCCAACAAGCTCTCCATCTTCTCATGTAATATGTGCACAATCATACTGAGAAGACAGAAACCACCTGTCAGTTCTTGATATTTTAATGAATACAAGAAATAAGGGCCTCAGTGGCCAATCAAGAAAAATCCACAATGTGACATAAAGCAATTTATTGAAGCAGTCCACCGGTATATGGATCATTAAAAATAATGCATTTACAATCACAGAAAGAATATTATATTCCCTTATCTGAATAATTGGATGCATGGTCATATTCCCCTTTCTCCAATGTCCTCAATCACTGGCTGGTACTTTCAAGCATCACCTCCAGGAATGGCCCGCAATGAATACATGCAAATATGGTTAGAACAAGGACATTCAAAAATAAGGAATGAAAAACCTGTTGCAAACTTCGAGGACATGGAAGGCCTGCTGCTTGTAACATCTTCTTTACCCAGTCAGTTTAGTGCCGGCCTATTGCAGAAACATATAAGTGCTGTCACTCCTTGTTTCTTTCATGAAAGGGTCTCAAATCGGGATATTCCATTTCATGGTCTGCAAATACAGGTTGGAATCTTTTCAATGAAAATGTAACTACAATAAATATTGCAATGAAGATTGAAAAAACTTGTAGTGGAATGCCTAGAAATGGGGTAATTGATGGCTCAGATCTCTCGATTTCATTTGTCAATTTGTACCATTTACTATCTGCTCTTTACTGAAAATGTGACCTTGACCTTAGGATTGTTATTCTATCTCCAGTGTATGATAGGGTATAATACCTTAATATAGAATTTTTTACAAAGATATACACATACACCAGCAACATTCATACCACATCTATACTACTCAGGCCAGTAATCCATATGCACACCATTCAGCCATAAAGCCCAGTCATACCCAGGAGACAGACAACAACATATCACTTCTTGATACTGCACTGAATACCAGAAAAAGGGGCCTTAATAACCTCTCTATCATCCTTAAGTAATAGATGGAGTCCTGACCTTGACCTTCCAACAAGCTTTCCATCTCCCATGTAAGATGTGCACAATCATACTGAGGAAGAGAAACCACCTGCCAGTTCTTGATATTTCAATGAATACAAGAAATAAGGGCCTCAGTGGCCAATCAAGAATAATCTACAAAACGACGTAAAGCAATATATTGAAGCATTACACCGGTATATGGATCATTAACAATAATGCATTATCAATCATAGAAAGAATATTATATTCCCTTATCTGAATAATTGGATGCATGGTCATATTCCCCTTTCTCCAATGTCCTCAATCGCTGGCTGGTACTTTCAAGCATCACCTCCAGGAATGGCCCGCAATGAATACATGCAAATATGGTTAGAACAAGGACATTCAAAAATAAGGAATGAAAAACCTGTTGCAAACTTCGAGGACATGGAAGGCCTGCTGCTTGTAACATCTTCTTTACCCAGTCAATTTAGTGCCGGCCTATTGCAGAAACATATAAGTGCTGTCACTCCTTGTTTCTTTCATGAAAGGGTCTCAAATCGGGAGCTTGCATTTCATGGTCTGCAAATACAGGTTGGAATCTTTTCAATGAAAATGTAACTACAATAAATATTGCAATGAAGATTGAAAAAACTTGTAGTGGAATGCCTAGAAATGGGGTAATTGATGGCTCAAATCTCTGGATTTCATTTGTCAATTTGTACCACTTACTATCTGCTCTTTACTGAAAATGTGACCTTGACTTTAGGATTGTTATTCTATCTCCAGTTTATGATAGGGTATAATACCTTAATATAGAATTTTTTACAAAGATATACACATACACCAGCAACATTCATACCACATCTATACTACTCAGGCCAGTAATCCATATGCACACCATTCAGGCATAAAGCCCAGTCATACCCAGGAGACAGACAACAACATATCACTTCTTGATACTGCACTGAATACCAGAAAAAGGGGCCTTAATAACCTCTCTATCATCCTTAAGTAATAGATGGAGTCCTGACCTTGACCTTCCAACAAGCTTTCCATCTCCCATGTAAGATGTGCACAATCATACTGAGGAACAGAAACCACCTGTCAGTTCTTGATATTTCAATGAATACAAGAAATAAGGGCCTCAGTGGCCAATCAAGAATAATCCACAATATGACGTAAAGCAATTTATTTAAGCATTCCACCGGTATATGGATCATTAACAATAATGCATTATCAATCATAGAAAGAAAATTATATTCCCTTATCTGAATGTTGGGATGCATGGTCCCATTCCCCTTCCTCCAATGTCCTCCATCACTGGCTGATATTTTACAGCATCACCTCTAGGGATGGCCTGCAATGAATATATGCAAATATGGTTAGAACAAGGACATTCACTATAAGGAATGAAAAACCTGCTGCAAACTTCGAGGAAATGGGAAGCCTGCTGCTTGGAATATCTTCTTTATCCAGACAGTTTAGCGCTGGCCTATTGCAGAAACATCTTAGTGGTGCCACTGCTTGTTTCTTTGATGAAAGGGTCTCAAATCGTGATTTTCCATTTCATGATCTGCAAATACATGTTGGAATCTTTTCAATGCAAATATAATTGAAATATAAATTTAAATTTAAACTTTATTTATTTTACAACGATTAAGAAACAAGTTAACAACTTATATAAATAGACGGCCAGGTAGCGCAGTTGGTAGCGCATTCGCTTCTCACCAATGCGACCCGGGTTCGATTCCCGGTGTGGTACGTGAGATGGTGGGGCTGTCACCAACCTGGCTTCGTGGGTTTTCTCCGGTTTCCTCCCACACAAACGACACCCTTACGCCAAGATCTGTGCTAACAAGCAAGATTTATAATTAAAATATAGCAATGAAGAGAGGAAAAACCTGACGTGGAATGCTTAGAAATGGGGTAATTGATGGCTCGAATCTCTGGATTTCATTTGTCACTTTGGTGCCACTTAATATTTGCTCTTTACTGAAAATGTGACCTTGACCATAGGATTGTTATTCTATCTCCAGAGTATGATAGGTTATAATATCTTAATATAGAATTTGTTACAAAGATTTAAACATACACAAACAACATTTATACTACATCTATACTACTCAGGCCAGTAATCCATATGCACACCATTCAGCCATAAAGCCCAGTCATACCCAGGAGACAGACAACAACCTATCACTTCTTGATGCTGCACTGAATACCAGAAAATGAAATCTAATTAGAAGCCCATCTATCATCCCTAACTAAAAGATGGTGTCCTGACCTTGACCTTCCAAAAAGCACCCCATCTCCCATGTAAGATGTGCACAATTATACTGAGGAGACAGAAACCACCTATCAGTTCTTAATATTTCAATGAATACAAGAAATAAGGGCCTCAGTGGCCAATCAAGACAAATGCACAATGTGACGTAAAGCAATATATTGAAGCATTCCACCGGTATATGGATCATTAACAATAATACATTACCGATCCTAGAAAGAAAACTATATTCCCTTATCTGAATATTGGGATGCACGGTCACATTTCCCTTTCTCCAATGTCCTCCATCGCTGTCTGGTATTTTCCAGCATTACCTCCAGGATTGCCTGCAATGAATACAAGCAAATATGGTTAGAAAAAGGACATTCATTATAACAAATGAAAAACCTGATTCCAACTGTGTAGAAATGGAAGGGCTGCTGTTTGAAATAGCTTCTTTTTCCAGTCAGTTTAGTGCTGAATTACTGCAGAAACATCTAAGTGGTGTCACAGCTTGTTTCTGTGATAAAAGGGTCTCAAATCGGGAGCTTGCATTTCATGGTCTGCAAATACAGGTTGGAATAGTTTTAATGGAAATACAGTTAAAGTACATATAGCAATGAATAGAGAAAAAACGTGACGTAGAATGCTTAGAAATGGGGTAATTGCTGGCTCGAATCTCTGTATTTCATTTGTCAGTTTGGTACCACTTAATATCTGCTCTTTACTGAAAATGTGACCTTGACCTTAGGATTGTTATTCTATCTCCAGAATATGATAGGGTATACATGTAATATTTTAATATAGAATTTGTAACAAAGATTAAAACATACACAAGCAACATTCATAACACATCTATACTCCTCAGGCCAGTAATCCATATTCATACCAATCAGCCACAAAGCCCAGTCATACCCAGGAGACAGACAACAACCTATCACTTCTTGATACTGCACTGTATACCAGAAAAAGGGGCGTTAATGGCCTATCTATCATCCTTAAGTAAAAGATGGTATCCTGACCTTGACCTTCCAACAGGCTCTCCATCTTCCCATGTAAGATGTGCACAATGATACTGAGAAGACAGAAACCACCTGTCAGTTCTTGATATTTCAATGAATACAAGAAATAAGGACCTCAGTGGCCAATCAAGAATAATCCACAATGTGACATAAAGCAATATATTTAAGCAGTCCACCGGTATATGGATCATTAAAAATAATGCATTTACAATCATAGAAAGAAAATTATATTCCCTTATCTGAATAATTGAATGCATGGTCACATTCCCCTTTCTCCAATGTCCTCCATTGCTGGCTGGTACTTTCCAGCATCACCTTCAGGGATGGCCTGCAATGAATACATGCAAATATGGTAAGAACAAGGACATTCAATGAAAGGACTTGAAAGTCCTCAAGGTCGAAATTGCATGGTCAAGTACATCAAAGGTCGTGATCCACCAAGAGATCACACACCAAGCGTGTAGTGTTTAGGATCAGTATTGACAAAAACACGGTCTGCGCACAGGTGCTTGTTTTCCCTGTACGTCTCCGTCTCGTACTATATAGTTATCTCATTCTCTCATCAGTTTTGATATTGACAGTAGAGTGAAATTAACAATCTGGACAGTCTCCCGCTGTACATATACATTTGGGGAAAACCACGTTTACACGTGGAGATCTATAAATAACTGGCTATTTTTAGTAGCATTACATATCAACAACTACTGAGACGTTTGTTTATCGTTGTGACGAGAAGATTGTAGAGTACTTAGAATTCCACTGCTAAAAAAAGAAGCGATAGTTTTATTACTTATAATACAACGGATACTAGTACGGACTAGTAGTGTACTTCTTAAATTACGGCACAGCTACACAATAATGTCCATCGTACTTTTTCGGGACTTTCTGTCGAATATTCGGAAAGACTGCATGTCCTCCAGCGCATGAATAGAACTCGTCTACATCGATGGAATAACGGCACATCTATTTTCTCATCTGATCAAACTTATCTTGTATTGACTCGTACAATATGAATTATAAGTACTGAAAGTAAATCTAATCACGCTTTTTCTAAATATCGACGCACTATTTATACACGACGAGGTATTTTCTGCGTTCCACGCATTCTCCACAGAATATTGTAACGATTAGGGTCTGGAATTGCTGCGCAATTCCGACCAAAAATAAGGAATGAAAAAAATGGTGCAAACTTCGAAGACATGGAAGGACTGCTGGTTGAAATATCTTCTTTACCCAGTCAGTTTAGCGCCGGCCTATTGCAGAAACATCTTATTGGTGTCACTGCTTGTTTCTTTGACGAAAGGGTCTCAAATCGTGATTTTCCATTTCATGATCTGCAAATACATGTTTGAATCTTTTCAATGCAAATATAATTAAAATAAATATAGCAATGAAGAGAGACAAAACCTGACGTGGAATGCTTAGAAATGGGGTAACTGATGGCTCGAATCTCTGGATTTCATTTCCCCGTTTGGTACCACTTAATATCTGCTCTTTACTGAAAATGTGGCCTTGACCTTAACATTGTTATTCTATCTCCAGAGTATGATAGGGTATAATATTTTAATTTAGAATGTTACAAAGATTTAAACATACAGAAGCAACATTAATACATCTATACCAATCAGGTCAGTAATCCAACTGCACACCATTCAGACAGAAAGCCCAGTCATACCCAGGAGACAGACAACAAACTATCACTTCTTGATACTGTACTGAATGCAAGATATGGAGATCTTAGGGACCCATATATCATCCTTAAGTAAAAGATAGTATCCTGACCTTGACCTTCCAACAAGCACCCCATCTCCATGTAAGATGTGGACAATCATACTGAGGAGATGGAAACCACCTGTCAGTTCTTGATATTCCACTGAATGCAAGAAATAAGGGCTTCAGTGGCCAATCAAGAAGAATGGACAAGGTGACGTAGAGCAATATATTGAAGCAGTCCACACGTATATACATCATTAACACCAATATATTATAGTTCATAGAGAAAATTATATTCCCTTATCTGAGTATGGGGAAGCCTGGGTGCATTCCCCTTTCTGCAATGTCCCCCATCACTGGCTGGTATTTTCCAGCATTACCTCCAAGGATGGCCTGCAATGAATAGATGCAAATATGGTTAGAGCAAGAACATTCCTATTAAGAAATGAAAAACCTGATGCAAACTGCGTGGAACTGAGAGGGTTGTTGACATATCTTCTTTACAGAATCAATGTAACATTGGCCTGTTGCAAAATCACCCAAGTGGCGCTATGCTTTTTCCTCTGAAGGAAGGGTCTCAAATCAGGAGCTTGCCTCTCAAATCAGCAGTTTGCATTTCATGGTCTGCAAATAAAGGTTGAAATCTTTTTAATAGAAATACATTTAACAGTGAATATTGCAACAGAGAGAAATTCAGACGTGGAATGCTTAGAAATGGGCTAATTCTCAGTTTGATTTGTCTGTTGAGTGCTTCTTGACCTTTGACTATCTATGAAAAAGTTGGTGGTGACCCTTCACCTTTTGGTTTTGTTATGTATCTATGTATTCAAATTTGTTTTTGATAGGTTGCAGGGAGCTTGAATCATCATGTGGAAACCCATTATTTCTATCTATTTTTACCAGTAGAGCCCTTGACCTTAAATTTGTTGACCTCAAAATCAATAGGCATCTTCCCCTTTTGATAGGTTTTCTTGTATGAAAATGTGGTTATGATGCGGGATCTAGGTATAAAGGAAACACTTATCAGGTAAAGGCATAAAAACACTCTCCTTGATTTATCAAAATCTTCCTTTCGAGTCCATTTCTTTGAGACTGAGCAGTTAGAACTGAACAAGTATTCACAATCTATTGTAATTATAGATAAATAAATGAATAGAGTTAAATTTATCTCTCTAATTTAATGTTCTAAAACTTTCATTCAAACAACCACACACCATTCATACACTGGCCTGAGATTTGCATGCATACAGTATATAAACAGACAAAAATACTTCCTTGTTTGTTGATGTCTCTTGTGTATGGTATGTTTTCTATCCCCGTTTTCTTCTTGAAAGCTGAAATTACTAACATAATGTGTGGTTAGAACTACATGAGTGTGCATAATTTACTGTGAAAACACAGAAAGAAATCAACTGAATTTACTTCCTTTACTTTTATTTACTAAACTATTCATTCAAACATCCATACATCATCCATACACTGGCCTGAGATTTGCATTCATACACTTGTTACACATATCAGAGTGTCACATTCATTTTTGTGTTGATGGCTGGAGGGGGGTTTCTTCATCTGTTTTCTCAAAACTTCTATTGATGGATCTGAAATTGCAAGAAAAAATTTTAAGAAACTGTTTTCAAGATATTCGTAGTTATGCTGGTTTATTTGCTAGTTTGTATTAATTATGGGTAGATTTCTCTCATGTCCAGCTTAATTCAGTTTTATATATATTGACTTCATGTACTAACACTATTTAGACCTACTACCCTATCAAAGATAAACGAAAAACCGCCAAGGACGGTATGACCGGATTGCAAATGCTAAACGCAAAATGTTGACGCCAGACGGACGGACGGACAGACAGACGGACGGACGGATATTGCCAATTTATATACCGGAATTGCTTTGCATTAACATTAACAATACATGTATGCAAGTGGTCACCCTAAAGGCAAAAACTGTGTGTGTTCACTGAAGCGTAAAGTCAAGGTCAAGGTCACTAAATTTTTGTATTGGTTGGATAGAACATCCAAGTATCTACAAACCTACCAACTTTGACATAAGTACCCTTTAGGGTATGAAAGAAACCGAGATAAACGCAAATGCTAAACGCAAAATGTTGACGCCGTGCGGGCGGACGGACAGATGGATTTCGCCGATTCATAGACCGAAATTGCTTTGCAATCTGGTCAAAAACGAACAAAGCATATGATACCAATATACCCGCAGAAACCAGAGTTCAGAAACATGTATCAACATTACAGTGATGAAAAATCTCTGAGGAGACGCCGCTCACAAAACAGTTATGGGGTTTTTTCATGTTATATATGGAATTAAACATATCGAGTGCTACATGTTTTCTGATAGTCCTATAACTGAATGGAAAAATACATTGAAGAGCTATATAGATCTGTCCGCAGCTATATTCTCTTTATTCATTGTGTCAATATGAAATTCAAGACAATTGACTGAGAATGATAATATTTTTACACAAAATGGTTGATGCTTAGCTTCAAGGATCCGTATTCTAGGTCTTAAGGCAGATGAAAAACGTAAGAGGTGATAAAAACTGCATGGGGAAACGCGATAATAAAGAAAAAATACCAAGAGTTGTCAGAACACGAGAGCTCGCCGGTGGCAACTCAATTTAAATAGCAAAGTTGTTGTAAGTTGGTCAATCTTCAAGGTCAAGGTCAAAATTTAAAAACAAAAATGATAGGTAATGAAAGGTGTTGTTGCAAGGTATTTATGCATGGAAACTTAAAAACTTATCTCTTACTGTCCATAAATTATGACCAAAGTTAAAGTTTTTCAAAGTAGGTCAAACTTCAAGGTAAAGGTCACAAGGTCAAAGATTTAGGTACCCATTGAAAGGTCTTGGCACAAGGAATGCACATGTGAAATATCTAAGCCCTGTCTCTAATTGTTCTAAAGCTACGACCCAGACTAAAGTTTTTGTCTACGGACCACTACAACAACAACAACAACGACGCGGGGGGTATGACAATAGCTCTCTAGTCATTTGTTCCAGCGAGCTATAGATAAGTCAAACAGTTAACTTCGGTGGTCCCCCTGATGAATCCATACCAATCAGTTCTACAAATTTTGACACTGGTTACATATACTGAAATAGAGGTCAAGTTCATTATCTGTGAACACTGGCAGACCATGCATTTCTCATCATAATACCTGTAAAATTAGGTTGACCAAAACCAGGACAGACAGTGGCTTCTATTACTTGGATGAGTGATATCGTATACAAGGACTAGTGTAATCCCCCCCCCCCCCCATTCTATCATCAAACCATGAAGTACTTAAACAAGAGGCCGTAGTTGGCATATATCGCTCAATCGAACACGATGAGTACACGACAAACTTAGAAAATATCAGATTGATCTCAACTAAATTATCCTTTTTGCTGAAATTTTATTTCAAAATTGAGTCAAATAGAATATCTTATTACTTTTAAATATACATGCATCATGAAAATGAAAGAAAATCTCTGAAAATGTGAAATAAAGAATAGTGTTTTAAATTGTCAATAGGAACAGATGGCGAGAAGGAATGGAAAAAGATAATGTCATACAACATGAATCTGATTTAAAATGAACTTGTAATTTCTATGACTTAAGTTGTAGAAGCCGTTGGAGGAAACAAATACTCAAAAAAATTTTGAAAAAAAATCTTAACTGCGTTACAAACAACAATGTACTAAATTTCAATCAGTATTCTGGAAATTAGACTGAATATTCATTGACTACAGTCAATAAAGGGCCGTAACTATAGCAGTGTACTAGATTTCATTAAAATACTTCATAGTATAACTTAATAATTTCTGAAAAAAAAAGAATATTCAACAGAATTTTGATTTCCAGTTAATAAGGGGCATAACTCAGAAGTAGTCAGAATAAGACGAAATGCAAACATGATCTTTAACTCTGCTATATAGATCAGTGTACTACCTTTCAATCAAATACCTCAACGTTTAACCTAATAATTCTAGATAACAGAATTTTCATTGTTTTTCAGTCTCAGTAAAGAGCCACAATTCAGTTTAAAAACCAAAACAAAGCAATCTCGGGAAAAAAAATCCAAAAAACTATGCAATACAGTAGGGGTACCAACTTTGAATCAATAGCCTTAAAGTTTAACTTAAAATACTTTCGGAGAAACAATTTTCATTGATTTTTAGTCATTAAAGGGCCATCATTCAGTACAAAATAACGACATACGATATGTCCCATTGCATTTAGATTAATGACTTCATTTTCTATTGGTGTTAACTCGTCACTATTAGACGTGAAAGGTTAAATTCATGTGACGTTATACATTTAGGTAAATATTCCAACCCTTCCTCTAAACTATAATACTATAATACACTATTTCTGTTATCCACTTGATAAAGGGCATGTGCCCGAAAATTTGTGGCATTTGACTTTACAATGTAGCTTTATCTATTTATCGGAAATGACTTCCTTTTGGAGGATAAATTACTAAATAGTTATATTACACTAATCCATTTATCAACATAGAAAGCGATGTTTAGCAGATTTTTGATTATGTTCATGACTTCATAATCAAATAAATGTTCGACTTGTTCAACCTTGCCTGACGTCATCAAAGTCCTATTTTATGCTAAAGTGCTTGACATTCGACAAAAATGGATCAGTGTATAGAATGACGTCCAGTCATAGTAATATTAATATCATATGCTAATGTTGCGTTGACGTGGTGTTTGCTAAAATATGCGTCTGTGTTATCGCAACTAGAAATAGACTATACGCTAAAGTATTGAAATGTACAGACTCGGAAATGCGCTAGGCGGCCACGTTGGTTTGATGACAACTTTTGGTGATTCAGACAATATTGAGGATTTAGTATAAGTAGCATTCACACTAGCCGCTAGGGAATGTCAAAGACCGATAACTCCATTAACCGGAACTTGTGATATTTGACAATAGAATAAAAGTCATGCAGAAGACACATTTGAACATAACACGCCAGTTATGTTCACGTGTAAATATCGGCTCAAATAAAAAATACTGGGAAGTAAGGTGGCATCTGTAAGAATCAGTGCCACATACTATTTGGTGGGTGTGTTAGCCATTATTGAGAATTAATACTAAAACTAAAATTTTTTTACATATAAGTGGACGGACTTGGAGATAGATCGATATACATCATATACTTCCTCCCCCTTAACCCTGTCCCTTTAAACTGCAACGCATGTTAACTGAAATTGTCCTAGTTTATGACCTCAATCCCTCCCCCTAATCACCCTTTCGCTTTTTCAGTTTTGGGCATTATCATTATCAGAAATCTGCATCAATAGTGAAACATTAATGTTAACTTAAAATTCGCCCAAGTTAGTCCTTGACCTTAAACCAACCGGCCACTCACCCATTCCTTTTCCGCAACCCCTTCCATTATGGGTACAACCTTTGACAGTTCAAAGTTCAACCTCATTTATGTTACGATAATATGGCAAATTACATGAAGTAATGCGCTGTCTGAAATCGTCCTATTTATTTACCTCTTTAACGACACCACCCACCTATTCCCCCGACTTCAATCAAATTTTCTTTTGAAAATTCTGTATAACATATATTATCAAATTAAATCATCATTAACCAAACCAAAGTTCATTTGAATATTGAAAATACTACTGAATTTTAACACACTTCATCTTCCCATTGACCTTATTATTTGTTGTGTATGTTCTCAATTTTGACCTTTGTTCCCCACCCCTAAATCACATAACTATTAAACATCAGTAGTATAATAATCCATAATCACCCAAAACAAAGGAACATGTAAAGATTTATTATAGATTTTCAACATCTTAACATTTTAATATTTTCCCTTAGCATTAGTAATTATATAAAAGAAAATTCGCACCTCCGGGATCTAGGGACTACCTCCCAATTTGAATAACATGTGATAGATGTAAACCAGCAAAAATAATAATCTAACTTTGTTCTTCAAATATTTATATATTACTACAATTTCAATCATTCGGCTATTAGCATCAATGAAGAGACATAAGTTGTCGAAATCCGCATCTGGTACACAAAATTATAACGTACATATGTTTTTAAAAATATGTATTCTAGCTTTGATACATAATATCTCAACAAACAAAAACAAAATAAATAAATAAAGATAGGATTCATTTTTTATCATTTTATTTAGCTTCAATATGGAAACGAAACATGACGACGACTTAGGTTTTTATATCTTGAGTGCTATTAGTACTATAATTATTAGAATTGATGACTGGTACATGTGCATGCCACAACGCAAAAGGTGGAAAGAGTAGGCTCAGTGACTTGAAACGGAGGCAGCACCTGCTCTGCTAGAAATTCCTGTTCTGTTTGCTTAGTTGGGTATGATACTGTAGAAATTACACTTATAAGCATCCAGTGTCCAGCGATCGGCTAGCAGTAGCTATAGCTAGCAGACGAGTACTGCTTTGTATTTGTGATTTTAAACAGTACTGTAGACTAGATCTATCATCTAGATTTCATCTATTAGTTACATTTTGCTTTTTTATTGAAAAATACGTAATTTTATCTTTTAATTAACAGTTTCTAAAGTAAAGTGCGATTTCTTTTGTGCTTTGAATTCGTTATATATTACGATACAATGATATAACGTAATAATAGTAACTAATCGATTAACAACACGGGAATCACTGTTCCATAAATAGAACGGGGATTCGCAATTCAAAGGAAAGTAGTCACTGGCGGATTTAGAGGGGGGCGGGGGTCGCCCCCACCTTTTCACTGCTCCTCGGAAATCTTGGATCCGCCACTGGTAGTTTCGGCAGTTATGACCTATCTGCATTCCAAATTTTGTTGATGCACATCTCTTGCATGTTTACATTTTTATTTAATTCATCCTTAAGGTTACTAAGTCGTAAGTCCCAAGTCGTAAATTTTCTGAACTTATGACTAAAGCTAGGACAGTTTTACGAAAGATGTCCTAGCCGTGAGTCGTAAGTCCTAAGTTTTACATCGGGTCTTAAGTCGTAAAGGAACTCTCCAATAATGAAAAACGGAATTTTCCGCGCGAAACCTTATGCGATGTTTGACAGACGATAAAAATAATAATAAACAAGCTGTGTATGTGAAACACTAATACCCTCGACGGCACCAGAATACAAAAAGTTATTTTTAGCGTGAAGGTCATTGTCAAGGCCAAAGGGTCATCGATCTTGGCGTCATTTGAAAGGGCTTCATTAGTCATCAAATATGAAGTCTCTATCCCTCTCGGTTCTAAAGTTATAGCCAAGGTTAAAATTGACAACAGGTAAACAAACAAACAGACAGGACAAAAATAATATGCACCATGCACCCGATCTATCGATCCGGGGGCATAAAAATGGCAGCCAGGAAGATCAACTGTACTGCCGAAGAAATCATGTTACTTGTAGAAGATGATTGTAATTGACGGATGAGAAATCATTAGGGGGAATTTCCCCCTTCACTGAGGATGGAGAAGAAGAATAAAACATGGAGAGAATATTGTAGAGAGGCATTACTATCATATTACAGTCAAGACTTGCGCAAAGAGAGAACATCTATCAATAACATATAGGCACCACAGAAAATCCATTGATAGAACCTTTAAGGCAACACACAATACATCGAATGTACTACGATCCAATTCATTTCTATTTTAGGACCTACAACTTACGACTTATGGTCGCCCCCCGTGCAGTCCAAGATTTACAACCAATTTTGGTCGTAAGTCGTAACTTTCTGTAAAATAGTCGCAAGTCGTGGAGGTGGTCTTATGACAAAGTCTGCGACTTAGGATCTTCTGCATTCACGTCTTGTGGACGGCATGTGAGGCATTGTACTGAAATTCGGACCTCTGCAGCGTACCTATCGAAAGCAATAAGTGACACTGGACCAAGACATTCATCTTTGCCGCGATATGGCATATATCGCAATACAGGGGCTATCATACGATACGGGAACAGGAGTATAAACGATATGGCAATACCTTCCTTAAATTCGGTAATAATTTTTATATCTGTAAATCATTCAAAAATTAATAAAGCAAAATCATAAACAAAAATTTTTATATACTTTTTATATATAAGGAGAAAAAGGGGGAATTCTCCTCTAGTATTTTTGTACGTCTGTTTGAATGTTATTATTATTTAACTTCATTGCAATAAAACAGAAATATAGCACGATTTCATAGAAATGCCTTGATGATCGCGACCTTGTAATTGTTTACAAAGGGTGATAACTCGTATATTTTCAATAGAAATGCGGTTGGAATTCGATTGGCAGACTATGTACGGTATGGGAGTATATGTTAATCAATCAATATGCTTCTAAATAAATATCGTAATAGTTAAATTTATATTTACTTCCATGCAGTTTATTGATACTTTATATCTATTTCAAAGCCGGCGTGGCCTAGTGGTATCGCGTCGGATTCCTGATCGGGAGGCCGGGGTTCGAGTCCCGCTTTGGTCATGCCGGTGTTCTGTCTTTCGGATGAGACAGTAAAAACCGAGGCCCCGTGTCATGGTATGCATGGCACGTTAAAGATCCCTCACTGCTTCGGGTGGGTCCATTGCAAAGGTCAAAATTTGTATGCCCCGCATCAGGCAGATGCCGTCAGCATATACGTGAAATATTCGTGGTGTGACGTAAAACAAAAATCAATCAATCAATCAATCAATATTTATTTCAACAACATTTCATTTAGTCAGTGGCGGATGCAGTGCCCATGTCACTGGGATCAACCAGTATATCTTGCTATTTATGACCAAAACTCTGTCCACAAAATGGAATTTAGGGTAAAATTTTAAGTTGCTGTTTGCAAGAGAGCATCCTTGCATCCGCTACTGAGTCATACTACTAAATAGAAATGGAAGGTAACCAATCATTTCGAACCTGCTCATGTTTTGGCGCATTTCTCGAATCGAACCTAGGTCGTCTGCATTACAATGGAAAGACTTAGCAACTCCTGGGCAATCAACATAGAGGGTAAAGTGTCTCAATTCCCAAAGGCATCACAATAACACTATTGTTAGTCTCAGAGGTTTTCTTAACTTTATTAAGAAATAAGTTACATTTCAAAAGACAAATCGTTTATAAAATCAGTATAGTTAATGTATACTTCAAATAACTCACCACTCTTCTTTTGGGAATACTTTGAAATGAAAATTTTCATCTTTGTTTCTTCAACAACCACTTACATTGAACACTGATCTAGAATGAGCGTACAAAGACCCGGGCAGTCCGTGCTGGCGGGAAATATTACAGCCAATCAACGGACATAATTTTCATAGAGTGACCTGTGCTGATTAGTTGGTCACGAGGTAAAAACTATGGGGTTCGTTTCAAAACAATTTTAAACACACACTAGCAATTGATAGAGTGTGAAAATGGTAAGGTCAGTTGAACCCCCTCCCCCCTTTCCGTTAAATGTAGACATACGCCTCTGTAATATAACTGAAAATGATGAAGACAACAGTTCAGAAACATACAATGATGACGATGTGTTTATTGGCAGAGAGAACAAGGGTCATCCTCATGCCCCCCCCCCCCCCCCGGTTTCTATCCTTACTCTTGGTGCTCTAGGCTGTAATACCCAATGATCCCATAGTGTCTAAGACTCAGCAGCCCTCTGCCTTCGTGTCACGGTATAAAAAAGTTACTGAAGATGACGTAAAACTCCAACATGCTACGCTAAATAATCGCGGATCTAGGAGTTAACTCAGTTCGGAAAGCGGTCCCAATCGGTAACAAATCGAAGAGCAAAAAAAAAAAAAAAAAAATAATAATAATAATAATAAAAATAATAATAATAATAATAATAATTATATTAACAAACAAAAAAAAAACCCCAAACAAACAAACAAAACCTCTCTCCACGAATTTTTAGTTACCTGGCCAGGCCTGTATTAAATGGTTTTCAGAAAATATACCATCTGTTAGCGATGAACGCTTGTTATAACAGCAGTTTACAGGTGTATTTCCTGAAAAAAGGTGGGGCTTTAACTTGCATGATTTTGGCTACGCCCTACGGAAGTGTGTCTGGAAGCTTTATTACCTTACCCATTCATATATTGGACAAAGCGTGAAACCAATTCCATTCCTATTCTATTCATATATGTTTACTTGACTCAAATCTATAAATTCTATGTGCTATCAAAACAACCAATTTGCTCATTGTAAACACCAAACTTTGCGAAATATCTAATCTTACGTTTGATATATGTCATTCTTTGCTCTACACGTACGTTATATATATATATATATATATATATATATATATATATATATATATATATATATATATATATATATATATATATATATATATATATATATATATATATATATATATATATATATATATTTTATTATTATTAGATTAATATCCATTGGTAAATATTTTAAGTGAAAATAATATTCATTCATCATTTATTAAATTGCCTCAACAATATACATTATTCAATTGCACGTTTGAATATACTTCTATATACCTTAATTTAGGAAGTTTCCCCCATCTACCCACGTATCTGAAATCACTAGATATAGGCCAAATGACCGAAATTTTTGTGGAAACAGAGTGTGTTATTATGTTAAATTACCGAACCCCGAATGGAGGATTCTAATGAATTTTGTGTAAAAGTATCAAGAGCGCAAAATCACATAAATAAATGAACAATAAGTAAGTATATAAATTAACGAATGAAGATAATGAAATAAATAAGTAGATAAAGAAATAAGTAAATAAATAAATAAATGAATAAATAAAGGGTTGGGTCCTTAAAAATAATAAAAGATCTATTACGATTGATGAATTGCAATTTGATTTAGATCGGGTTAAATGAACCTATGCATGATCAATTTTGGACAGAAGAAAGAATGGATGGGAAGGACAGAGCTTCTCTCCTTCAGTGCCGCCTCTGCCAAGTTTTAGTTACAGAAATGTATTGTAGGTCAGGGGTGGATCTAGAAATTTTCTGAGCGGTCAAATTTGAAGAAGTTTCACCCTTTTTTCAGTTTTTGGTAAAGTTTTCCAAAGATTTTTCTTTTTCGAAAATGCGGTAATAATAATAATAATAATAATAATAATAATAATAATAATAATAATAATAATAATAATAATAAACAAAAGGGCGCGCCTGCGCTGGGTCCGCCTTTGAGATTTGATGTGGTTAAGCTCTAGCACATTTCTGGATTGTGACAGTGTTTAAGTCAAGTCGCGATATGACGGAAATTTGTTGAACGTTTCAAATTTTCGCAATTTCCATAGAGAAAAAAATAACTGTGTGGTTATGCTTATGGAAATAGTAAATAAATAAAACACGCCTGATAGCCATTTTAGATGGGTCAGTTATAACATATATCCTATAGGTTACGGAGTTTCGCTAGTTGGTGTATGCTCATTTCAATAATTTCGATTATGATCTAGTTTATCAATCTATCATCGAGTTACACAAGATTGTTTTGCTTGTAGATTGATAGAGTTTGAGGTACATTTCTGCCTGACAACATGTTCAATAAATTTCTCTGGAAGCTTGATAATCTATCATAGATATGCTGTTTACATTACATACAATTACATTTTATTACAAAATATTGCATTGGCGGATCCAGGACATCCGAAAAGGGAGGGCACCTGTGAAAGTCAAGTAGTAACAGAACTACTCAGCCATTTGGATGCCAAGTCTGGAATTTTACTTGTAAATATATTGCTAAAAGAGGGCGGGCCCCCGGGCATCCAATTTTAAATCCGCCACTGACAAGTAAGTTGAAAAAATGGCAAAAGGTTCAATGGCCCCGTCAGAATGTACTTTTTCAATGGATTACGTTCTGTCCCCCCCCCCCCCCCCGCGCCACTTTCCAGAATCTCAGACTAATCCCATCATGGAAATAAGAAAGCATAGATATTGAATAAATCTATAAATATGTAGGAGATAGAAATATCTTTATATGAGATGTTTGTTTGTATACATGCTTTTTATTTACATTTTTGTATTTCGTTTATGCAGTATTTCCGCGCTTTTATTGAGATTATTTAATTTCATGTTTATGTGTTAATAAGTACATTATACAAATCATAGTTCAGGGTGATCATGTATGAGAAAAAACAAAGCACTTTATTTTAACAGAGCTTATAATTTACTTGGAAAGCCACCACTTGAGCATAAGGGTTACTCAGCGAAGATGCACATTGTCAAAACTGTGTTTGTTTCTTGGCTGGTTTATACATTTTTATTATGGCGTCAATTAACATTATTAGGATTTTATCTGTATGGAATATAAATCCCACACCGTAACATGGTTTTTGGCATAGTGTATGTCCAAAGAAAGACAACTCTAGTATAAACTTGTATTCGGAGCTTACTTTGTAATTCTTAGAAACTTCCAGGAAAAAAAAAACTGCTGAACAATGTTTTAAATGTTGATATCAACCATTCACATTAGTACATGTAATATCACAAAATATCGTTTATCGTCTAAAGCCTTCTATTCCTATAATGGTTAGTTGGATAACTTGTGTTTTACGTCGCTTTCGACAATTTTTCAGCTACATCGCGATATGGTAGCATAGTGGCGCAATCCGGGAATCGAACCGGATCGTCGACACCGCAAGCCAAGCACTTAACCACTACACCAAACCTGCTCCTCCATTCCGATGAAATATCAAAGTGTATGAATACAACTTTAACAAACATTAAAGTCAATAAAATTCAACTTACATACAAAGCAACCTCTGGGTGTTAATGTAGATGGAATAACAATCGTCTAAGAAGAATGACAGAATAGTGTGAAAATAAGAATCTTTATAGTGATAACCCCCTAACCCCCCCCCCCCCCCAAAAAAACCAAACAAACAAACAAAACAAAACATATTTACGAAACTGTCCCCCTTACATTCATTCCGAGTTTGTAATTTAGGTCTTAATTTGTGTACCATGCATCACTTTGATGTGGCCACATGAGTGAAATGACCTTGGTGTGACTTAAAACAGGAAACAATCAACATACAAACTTTTTTCCTGTGCTACAGAGAAAATTCGAACTACTGTCCTAATGGGACAACAAAGCCTTTTGGACAGCAATCGCTTTCCCTTGTGTATATCAACACATTACAATCTCTCTTAAAGCAAAGTTTCATTGAAATCAATTGAGCGTTTCCGGAAAAAGTGTGATGACCAGATGATGCTAGCGCGATGTTGAAAAAAGTATAATCATGTCTTAAAGCCCATAACTCCATTAAAATGTAGAGTAGCACCCTCCCTCTCTCATACAAATCTTCATAGTGTGATCTCTCTTTGTACAAAGTTCATTGAAAACCATAAAACGCTTTCGGATGATTTGCAGTGACAACGTATACACAGACAGACAGAACACGATGATCAAGTATTACCATCGCCCTCCCCCACACTTTGTCACGGGTAGATAATTACCATTATCATACATGAGTCTATCATATACTATAAAAAGTCTTTAAGGAAAGTTTGGAAAAGAGGTAGATTAGCGAACATATATAAAGCATTCAGAATCCCCCGTTTTGCTAAGAGTGAATTGATTAATCTATTCATATATTACATATCGAAATGCATCACTAACGCTGGGGTCCTGGGTGATAAATGCATCACCTGTCGTTGGGGATCTGGGTGGTAAATGCATCACCTGTCGTTGGGGATCTGGGTGGTAAATGCATCACCTGTCGTTGGGGATCTGGGTGGTAAATGCATCACTGTCGTTGGGGACCTGGGTCGTAAATTCATCACCTTTCGCTGGGGTCCTATGTGGTAAATGCATCACCAGTTGATGGGGTCTTGGGTGGTAAATTCATCACCTGTCGTTGGAGTCATAGGTGGTAAATGCATTACCTGTTGTTGAGTACCTGGATGGCAAATGCATCACCAGTCGTTGAGGTCCTGGATGGTAAATGCATCACCAGTTGTTGGAGACCTTGATGGTAAATGCATCACCAGTCGTTGAGGTCCTGGGTCGTAAATGCATCGCCTTTCCCTGGGGTCCTAAGTGGTAAATGCATCACCAGTTGATGGGGTCCTGGGTGGTAAATTCATCACCTGTCGTTGGGATCATAGGTGGTAAATGCATCACCTGTCGTTGGGTACCTGGATGGTAAATGCATCACCAGTCGTTGAGGTCCTGGATGGTAAATGCATCACCTGTCGTTGAGGTCCTGGATGGTAAATGCATCACCTGTCGTTGGGGTCCTGGGTGTTAAATGCATCACCAGTTGTGAGGTCCTGGATGGTAAATGCATCACCTGTCTTTGGGGTCCTGGGTGATAAATGCGTCACCAGTCGTTGTGGTCCTGAATGGTAAATGCATCACCTTTCGTTGGGGTCCTGGATGTTAAATGCATCACTAGTCGATGGGGTCCTAGGTGGTAAATTCATTTCCTGCTCTTGGGGTCATGGGTGGTAAATGCATCACCAGTCGTTGTGGTCCTGGACCGTAAATGCATCACCTGTCGTTAGGGTCCTTGGTGGCAAATGCATCACCTGTCGTTGGAGTCTTGAGTGGTAAATGCATCACCTGTCGTTGGAGTCTTGAGTGGTAAATGCATCACCTGTCGTTGGAGTCTTGAGAGGTAAATGCATCACCTGTCGTTGGAGTCTTGAGTGGTAAATGCATCACCTGTCGTTGGAGTCTGGAGTGGTAAATGCATCACCGGTCGTTGGAGTCTTGAGTGGTAAATGCATCACCTGCCGTTGGAGTCTTGAGTGGTAAATGCATCACCTGTCGTTGGAGTCTTGAGTGGTAAATGCATCACCTGTCGTTGGAGTCGTGAGTGGTAAATGCATCACCTGTCGTTTTGGTCCTGGGAGGTAAATGCATCACCTGTGGTTGGAGTCTTGAGTGGTAAATGTATCACCTGTCGTTGGAGTCTTGAGAGGTAAATGCATCACCTGTCGTTGGAGTCTTGAGTGGTAAATGCATCACCTGTCATTGTGGTCCTGGGAGGTAAATGCATCACCTGTGGTTGGAGTCTTGAGTGGTAAACGCATCACCTGTCGTTGGAGTCTTGAGAGGTAAATGCATCACCTGTCGTTGGAGTCTTGAGTGGTAAATGCATCACCTGTCGTTGGAGTCTTGAGTGGTAAATGCATCACCTGTGGTTGGAGTCTTGAGTGGTAAATGCATCATCTGTCATTGTGGTCCTGGGAGGTAAATGCATCACCTGTCGTTGGAGTCTTGAGTGGTAAATGCATCACCTGTGGTTGGAGTCTTGAGTGGTAAATGCATCACCTGTCGTTGGAGTCTTGAGTGGTAAATGCATCACCTGTGGTTGGAGTCTTGAGTGGTAAATGCATCACCTGTCGTTGGAGTCTTGAGTGGTAAATGCATCACCTGTCGTTGGAGTCGTGAGTGGTAAATGCATCACCTGTCTTTGGACTCTTGAGTGGTAAATGCATCACCTGTCGTTGGAATCTTGAGTGGTAAATGCATCACCTGTCGTTGGAGTCTTGAGTGGTAAATGCATCATCTGTCGTTGGAGTCGTGAGTGGTAAATGCATCACCTGTCGTTGGAGTCTTGAGTGGTAAATGCATCACCTGTCGTTGGAGTCGTGAGTGGTAAATGCATCACCTGTCGTTGGAGTCGTGAGTGGTAAATGCATCACCTGTCGTTGGAGTCTTGAGAGGTAAATGCATCACCTGTCGTTTGGCTAAATCATCTCATGCGTATCAAAATACAATTTATCAATCAATGCTGACTTTCAATTAAATGACCAATGTCTATAAATGTCATACCACTTTTTACAACTGTAGAGAGTATTGGAACTAATAAAAATGATATATATATATATATATATAAGTAATTTATTCAAAGCCATATACAGATTAATTTTCTAAGTATAATAATGCCACATATATAAATATTGTATTTCAAAGTTTGGCATAGACTTCGTAACCCCAGTGAAATATTGTCTTTTTATTGTTCACAGTTTCTCATGTATAGAATGTATCTTAGCAAATTTAGTTTTGCTTCTGTCCAAACGTCATGCCGGAATTAAAAAAATATATTTGTATGGCATACCCCATTGCAACCCCAGAGAAATATGGCATACATTTCGTAACCCCAGAGAAATATGGCATACATAGCGTAACCCAAGAGAAATATGGCATACGTTTCGGAACCCCAAAGAAATATGGTCAATGAAAAATAACAACGAATTTCCTTGTTGTTTTATAGTTCACAATTTTCATGTACATACGAATTTCTCGTCAGCAAACCAGCAAATTTAGGTTTTAGTTCAGTAAATGTAATAACTTCTGTCCCAACGTCGTAAATCCAACTGTTTCCGAAATCAAAAAATATATTTATATGGAAACACAAGAACATGATACCTACTTGTATAACTCTCGACCGAAATTCCTGTAGGATATTAACATGTAACTTTCTTTGTTTTCAAAGAAAAGTACCTTTCATGAGAAATATTATTTATACCATTCTGTAAAAAATAGGAACCACTGTACAATGATTTCGTCATAATAAACAAATAAAATGTGTTTAAACGATTTATTACGAAATTTCTCGCTCAAGCGTCAAATATGTAGTTCAGAATGGATCAAAACAAAACAAACAAAACTTGCTTTATATCACAGACGAGTCTAACTTCTCCTACGATGTAATTTAATATTTTCCTGATATTTCTTTATGTGCTAAATTTTCTTTAAAATTTTCTTTATTGTTGTTTCGTCTGTGTGTAAGGACATTCGCGGCGGGTGTGGCTAGCCAAACAGGGGACGCTCACTCCTCCCGGGCACCTGGTCTCACCTCTGGGTTTCAGGGGTCCGTGGGTGTCCACTGTGGTACATTGTTAACGTTGTTAGTGCCATAGTCATGTGACACCAGTTACTTTCGTATTTTGTTTAAATGGCATGTTCTCGGCAACCTTGTTAAACAGAGGTATTATTTGTAGAAAAGTATTGTAAATAGTCTGCTCTTTAAACATGTCTGCTTTGGATTTCCATCGTTACGATATTGAACATCAGTGAGGAGACATTAACTATCGAAATGCGCATGAATGACACTCATTAATAATACAAGTACATACCTTGCTTTATATATATTATGTATTCATGATTTCGATTTCAAGTTTATAACCTCACTAATAGCGTATTATTAACTTGTATTATTGTCAGTACTTTGATATAACAAGATGATTATTTATTTTATCTGGATTACCTACAGATTTACCACTTTTATGTACTTTGAGTATGTACTATAGGTCAAAGATGTAATATTTACATGTATTTGGATAATACACTATTTACTATTCATAATCACGACAGATGGTTCAGACATAGTACAGATGGATACAGTTCTTTTATAAAGTGTGAGTATAATGGATAATTTGAAGTTCACATTAGTCGTAATTTTCAGTATAGTGCACTCGATTTCTATGGCACTGTTTACTGTCCATAAAAAGTGTTTATTATAATGTTTTCTTCCAATAAAAATGAAAATCCTTTACGATACACAAGTACAATTGTGTAATTTTTTAAGTAATTATGATCGAAACATTTATGGTTTGATACAGGTCTCATTAAACTTGCACAAAAACCAAATGTGGTCAACTGAACGAAGTGTGAACTACATCCATATTTATTGTATGTTACGTATATAGTAACAATGTAGAGAGAATCATAAATTGAATTAAGTGCAATGGAAAAGAACTTCTTGCGGATATATAATTTGGCATATATTGACATTGCATTTACCATTAACATTAACATTTAAGTGTTTCATCGTTTGTAAAAGTGTTATAATTACATCACAATTATCGATATAAGTAACATTATTAAGAAGGTTGAATCCTCTTCTCTTCAGTTTGAAACGATATTCTGGTCACATGCACCCAAAATAAAAAAAATAATTAATTAAAATTTCTCGTGCTTAATAACATAAACTGGAGTTCTTTTTATCTTTATAAAATACGTCTGAAACAATAAGTAAGTTATTACTGCTTTTAAAATTATTATAATGAGTTTTAAAAATGGTATAAGTGAGACATTTGAGAATTTTTCATTGTAGAAATCAAATCACACATTTTTCGTCAATTACCTGTATTTTTTATGACAGAGAAAACGGAAGACATCTGACAAAGCTGTATGATACTAATCACCAAGTACATACGATAACGAATTAACTTTCAGTTAGTTATTTGTCAGAGGCTGCACCGATGTTTTGGACTTTCATAAACGAAATTTACAAATTACTACTGAACTTTTAACTCCGGGGTAAAGATATCACAAGCTAAGAAAAACATTCGGCAAATTTTTCAGATCTAATTCAGAACTTCTATCTAAATTTGGAAATATTTCTTTTCAACAGTATGTATCCAATGGAATTTCCCATCCTAATTTTTACGGTGATCTCGTATATAAACTAAGGAAACTAAAAGGCCCCGATAACGTTATTTTATCATCTAATAAAATAGTCAAACGTCTTCTAAATAGACAATATGATATTGAGATCATCAAAAAGACTATAGGTCTTGTATTTGGCCCCTCTACAGCCTTATGCAGACTTTTACTTGAACGTTGCACGCTGACTAACAGGGCGGTCGGGACTATATGACGGGCCTTGTCCAAGCCTCTTTCAGAGGAGACATGGTCCTGAACCTCGTCCCCTCTGACTGTTAGTCGGGACTCCGAAATGTTATTCAGAGAAGACAGACAACTCATAATGTCGAAAATGCATGTACATGCACACAATCAAATTCAGCGGAAAAACAGGGTGTCAGGACCCATTTCTATCTGTGAGTGCAACCTACTTCTTTTCGACTGCAGAGATATACGTATACGATCCCACCAAAACCAATGAAAGTAACCCTGTATTTCAATTAAGGGATCGCCAGGTCCAACTGTAACCGCCCCCATTACGTAGTTTCATTGTGACGTCACAGGTAAATTTATGTTTGACAGGCCATTTATTTATGACGTCGTAATGAAAAAGTGTACCAAAAGGTGCAATGTCAGGCATTTCACGATCAGTCAATTAACGGGGCTGCGCATTGTACAAACTGTAATATCCAATACTTTGTGTATGCAATAGTGTTTCAACAGTGACAAATTCACACGGTTCTATACAAATACATAATGCATCAATAATTTCTTGGTGCATGCTTTAAGGATGTATAATATATGATAAATGCATATATTTGTAATTTGTGTATAATCTTTACTTGATTTCGAATGTATAAAATCATTTTTAATCATCTTTTAATTTATAAAATTATAAAGTGTATTGTTTTGGAAAGTTTGTCAAATTTACATCCGGAATTTTCAGCTAACATGAGGTACTTGATTAATGTAATTGCTAAGTTAGAATACCTGCAATGTGGATTTCAATCAACCTAGATATACTCGCTTCCGATGGATTATATGTCCCCGATACAGTATTAAAATACCCAGGACATTGCTTGGTTTGACATTGCCTGGATTGAAAAAATATATAATTTACCTTAAAATAAGAGTTTATCTACATGTTGCAAATCATAGACTTGTAACTGAGACTTTTTTCGATATAAAATGGACAAACGATAAGGTTTACTATAATACATTATACAAATATAATACACATATGGCAACTAAATTCTGTTTAATTAAATATTTCATGGATATTGACTTCTTTCCATTGTCCTGGTAATGTGTGGTTAACTTTCCCATAATCAGTTCGTTCCACGTATGTACATAATGTTGGCATCACTTCTCTTTATATGATGTCCATGGCTATTGATTGATCATTAATGTTCGTCTGAAAAAGAAACGTTATATTAACAAGAGGTAAGTATGTACTAACTCGTTTTTAATTTATCGGCGAAATAAAGATCTTTAATTTCTAAATCAAACAAAATCCGTCGGAAATGCACTATAATGGAATGTTTTTATGAAGTCCTTATGTTTTGTAATATCTAATATCATTATATTAAATATTGCATATTTCCGTGGTGACTTCTGTCGTACGACTTTCTTTCTTCAAATGTACTTTTCTACGTGATAAACACAAAATGACAAGAGGTACCTTATCCTTTAATGCAATGGAGGATTAAATACAAATCGTCATGGATCAAGTTCAGATACATGTATGACAGTAATTTTAAACACAGCTAAAAAGATAATAAATACAGACTTTCGACAATATACATCACAATTTGCAATGTGAGAAACCAGTTTTCAAGAGATACCTTCCAACTTTCAGTTTTCTTAAACTTTGAAATTTAATCAATCAGATTCATTCATGATAGGAGCGGCAAATCCAAACAGGAGAACATTACTCCATCCGGGCAACTAGTCTCATTTTATGTTTCCTGGGGTAAGTGAATATCGATGGTGACCCGATGCATCATTGACATGTATGTATAGCTTAAATGTACGTTAGTGGTTTTCTTTAAACAGAATAATTGCTTTTAAATATTAATGCAGTGAAGTTTAAAAGAAACACATAAGTTCTACCTACAAAAATTTAATAAATAGTTCACGTTTTTTTCTGTAGTGGTGTGTGTGCTTAATTAAAAGACCGCTACGTTGTATCGTGTGAGAAATCGTCCCATGTTTTTTATCTTTAGTCTGTGCATGCGCAAAACTTCCATGTTCCTTATGAACTGTTGCAAAGGCAGATCCTCCAACATGTGATTGAGCTACTGCATGGGTATGGTTTGTGTCAGCACTCGTTAACTGTCTATCCTTTCCAGTCACTACGTGAATGGTGTTGCCGATTATATGGATGTTGCGTTCATGATTTACCCTCAGATTGTCAAGTACAGGGTTACTGACGAGGTGTTCCTCGATAACACAATCTATAATAAGACATTTAGGTTGCATGTTTTACCTTAAAACATGAAGTGCAATGTATGGTTTTCAGTAATTGTTTGCATACCGAATAGAATATACATACATATTCATAAAAATATGGAGGAAATGTACGTTTTATCATTTAATTATCATTGGCAAATATTGAATTCAATTCCAAAATATACAAAAAATACCAAAAATATCCTTATATACTAAATTTCTGAAATAACATCAAAAGAAATGTTTTTAATGTTATAACAAGTACTGTAATCTTACGGATAACGGACATATTTGATTCCCTATTTACATGTATCTTATCTCCATGAATTTCGATAAATTGTATTTCTAAATACAAAACCTTGGCTACCCTGAGCGCAATCTCTAGTCTTTTTTCCCTTGACTGCCTACACTGTTCACGTTAGCAATAGTGCTAGTGAAAATACCTCCGTTTATTTCATATTTCTGTCAGGGTGTGCCGGTTGCATGTTCTTTTTTTTCTTTTGCATTTGTGTGCGCATTATTTCAGTGCTAATATTCTAGCAAGCACTAGTCAGTTGAATTTAAATATATATTGCATAATAATTGCAACTGTGTAAATTTAAAGAGACTTCCTTAGTTGTGTATAAATAGAATCACATGACCGTTGACCAGACTGAAAGAAAGAGCATACAACTTTAACGTGTAACGACGACAATGCTCGATCGAAAGATCCGAAGACATGTACCTTTGACAGCATTCTTGATAAAGCTAGCCTGTCGGGGAAACATTTCAAGTGGCTTATATATCTAAGCCGCCACACTCCCCTCCCCCTTCCATCTCGAGGAAAATTCGTCCCGAATCGTAAGCATGTGTGTGATATTTCTTTGGGCTATCCCAGTTTTTCTCTGGTCAGCATCTTTCTGCTCTCACGACATCTTCCTAGAATATGTTTTCATCCGAAAATAGACGCACATCTATTTAGTTTAACTGACTCCACTGAAGCCGAGTATAAGGGTATTATTATTGACAATTTGGTTTATGACATCCTTGTGGACTAAGAGTCCCCTGGCAGTGGTATCGACCCAGGGAAAATAATAAATATCAGAATATACAGAAGAGAAAACTGAAGACATCTGACAAAGCTGTATGACAAAAATCACCAAGGACACACAAAAAAAAAACCATATGCGTATTTCGACATTCTATGTCTCTTCAGCGATGCTTAAGACCTAGATTAGACCAATATGGGATATCAACAATAAATTATACTAGATAATCAATCTTAGACAGCAAAAATGAACTTATTATAAACATTAATAAATAATGTATAAGAAGTAACACACTAATATATTAAAACATTGAAATCGGAATTTTAATTTTCACAAATTTATTTTACGCAAATCAATAGACTATAGATAACAGATGATATAACATTACCAAGATTTTACAAACCTGTAAGAATGATACAAAAAGCAGTAAATATAGCCTGGATCACCACGGCTTCCTTCATTTTCATTCTGTTTACTCAACAATGGACTTAGGGATTGGAAACTGTAGTGTTTTATATGTTCAAACAACATGCATGTAACAGCTGATTCGTAACTACGTGTTATATACGTCAAATTAAGAACTATTTATTAAATTATTGAAGAGTATTAAGATAAGTATATTGTTAGAAGTGAAAATCTGATTCATGTATTATCATAACTTGAACTCTTGAGGCACAGAGAGCTGAGTACTTTTACCATGTGATTTACTCATTTAGAAATTGTAGTTTACTGTAGGTCAATTAAATAAATAGACAAATAAGATGAAAACGGAAATGGAATCCCCATTGCTCTCTTAATCAGAGAAAACATCACAGGCGAAAAAGGAAAGAAAAACCTATTACACGTTTTACGGTCTTGGGACTATTGACAGATAGGTGATATATAAATATTGCAATTTAAAGGCTTGTCACATATTTTGGAAATCCATAGTAATATTGTTTAGTTGTTAGTTGTTTAGTTCAAAATTTCTGATTATTATGTACACATTCTTTTTTCAACCAAAAATTGTTTTCGCCAGTTTAGGGTTTACTGCAAATGTTATGACATTATTATAAACGTGAGGATTTTGGATTTCCTATTGTAAATTTCCCTTACTTGGATGGCGATGTCCCTCGACTTCCATCATATGGTATCTATATATCTCAATTAGTTCGATTTGTCAGAGGCTGCACCGATGTGTTGGACTTTCATAAACGAAATTTACAAATTACTACTAAACTTTTAACTCAGGGTTACAGATATCACAAGCTAAGAAAAACATTCGGCAAATTCTTCAGATCTTATCCAGAACTTCTGTCTAAATTTGGAAATATTTCTTTTCAACAGTATGTATCCAATGGAATTTCCCATCCTAATTTTTACGGTGATCTCGTATATAAACTAAGGAAAGTAAAAGGCTCCGATAACGTTATTGTATCATGTAATAAAATAGTCAAACGTCTCCTAAATAAACAATATGATATTGAGATCATCAAGAAGACTATAGGTCTTGTATTTGGCCCCTCTACAGCCTTATGCAGACTTTTACTTGAACGTTGCACGCTGACTAACAGGGCGGTGGGGACTATATGACGGGCCTTCTCCAAACCTCTTTCAGAGGAGACATGGTCCTGAACCTCGTCCCCTCTGACTGTTAGTCGGGACTCCAAAAGATCTAGGGTCTTAGCTCGCTTTCAGACTGGCAGAGCACGGTTTATCATGTTAATGTCGCATATATTTTTATACCATTATGTGTTTTACAATACCTTACGTGTTTATATTTTTATGACCTCTCAATATGCGATACCTGTTGACCCTTGTTCTTTACATGGAGGATTATTTATAAATTTTTAAATGTACGTCCTTTGATTGTTCTGCTGTTACGGTGAGTGGGAAGGTGGGCCGGTAAACCGGTTAACCACACCATTTGTTTGGCATTTGTCAAATTAAATGACCGTCCTAAGTCGGTATCGTAATTTCACTACAATCAAATATTTTTGTAATGTGTTATATGTTCTAGTATATTATTTATATTCATGTATTGTATAGCTCCATGGTGACTTCTGCCACATAACTGAGCCAGTAACTCCTCTTTTTTCTTACAATATTGAGTTCATTAACATTAATATTTCAATAAATATCCCTCTCACATACATGTACACGCACCCACACACACACTTCTCTAAATGGATGGCATTTTATTATAGTGTTTACACGGTAAGTACAAAGTGGAATCTCTAAATAACGCTATTAGAAATTATATTAATATGGTAAAAAAGACGGCAGACATTGTAATCTCGGTATTAAGTAAGGTAGATCTAATAAAGACGGTCAATAGAAAAGTTAGACTCATACATACGATATAAAGAGAGATATTGCCCGTAAAACGGCCATGAGAAAATGAACGTATGACTCTTGAAAATGAAAGTGAAAAGAAGAGATATGGCTCGTGAACACAGTAAATAGTAAGATAGAGCCCGTAAACACATGTCATGTAGAGAAAGTTTACTTTCTATACATAATGCTTATGTCGAAATAAACTGAAATAAAAGTTTTAAATATTTAATATCTTTGCAATTCTTGTTTTCCATTTTTTTTTTTTTAAATTTATTGATTTTTAAATTAATTTAATTAAATCATGTCATGTTCGTGTTTAATTTGATGTATTTTATGTGAAATTTATGTTTTAGAGTAAATGCATGGTTTATGTTTATTTGTTACCATGAAAGTTTGAATATGCAGGTTTAATTTATCTTAGTCCATGTACATATATTTTAGTTATTCAAAATCATTAATTAGGTGTTGGTTCGTATTACCATATAATATTTAACAGAATTTTTAGGTAAACTGCAGCCTTATTCACAGAGAATTGTAAGATTTGTCGTTAGGTTTCTCGTAAGTACGAGTACTCTTAAGTCATATTCACAAAAGTGGTCGTACGTTTTCTCGTAAATATTTAGATCGTAAAGTTACGACTTTTGCACACGGCCCTAACTAATTCTAAATCTTCAATTACATTAGTATATCCGCATCTGCAAATGTGTACTTTTCAGTAAAAAGACACCATTTTTTTTAAGACGAGGAGTGGTGTTCTTCAAGTGGCGTGCGGCTATGCCTAGGTATTTGTTTTAAAACTTTCTACACAATCGGAAACTAAACGGACTAGAGAAATAAAAATAGAAATAAATCTTATTATAAGAGAGAACATTTTTTGTCTCCATATATGAACGAAGAATGCCCCTGTGTCAAGAAAATTGGTAATAAATCAGAAACACGGTGTTCGATATTGCGTTTAGTACTTCTTTCAATAATAGATAAACATAATATCCGGCAACTATCCGCGTTGTTAGCTTTTAATCAATGAACGGCATTTGCTGCAATGACGTAATGTCAGCTCATATTAGTTGATGACGTCATTTCTCGCTATAATTTCAAACTGGTTGGCCGCAGTCAGAGGATGAAATATGAAAAAGAATTTCGTGTATATTTTTGAAATAAATCCTCATTTTCCGTTTGTTTCTCCAGTTTAGATGACATTTCAATATATAAAATTTTACACTTCCGAACAGACGATAATATGTTACACTGTTTGGACAACATAAACTTCGAAAAACTTTTGGTAAAGTTTATAGATCTTATTCAGACATTTTATCTAAATTCTAAAATGTTACTTTTCAACAATATGTATCCAGATGAATTTCCCTTCCCAATTTCTATGGTGATCAAACTAAGGAGGGTCAAAGGTTCCGATAATTTCATATCGGCTGGTTCTAGAACTATTAAACGCCTTCGACATCGACAGTATGACCCAGAGATCATCGCTTAGACCATAGATCTTGTATTGGGTCCCTCTACAACCCCATGCAGACTTTCACTTGAGCGTTGCTGATTAACAGGGCGGTGGGGACCCTATGATGGGCCTTGTACAAACCTTTTTCAGGGGAGACAAGGCCCTGATCCTCGTCCCCTCTGACTCGTGACTCCTTTTGATCAAGGATCTGAGCTCGCTTACAGACGGGCAGAGCATGGTTTACTTAGGTTGATATCTTCTTACATATGTTTAATAGCAACATTTTATTCTATAATTGTTTCGTGTGTAATAAATTTTTATGACCTCGCTCCTTGAGAAACCTGTTGATCCTTGTTCTCTATATTGAAGATTATTTATAAACTTTAAATGTGTGTCCTTTGATTGTGCTGCTTTTGCGGTGAGTGGGAAGGTGGGCCCCGGTTAACCACACCAATTGAGTGACGTTTCTTACCTCAATTGACCGCCCCAAGTCTGTATCGTAACCGCAGCACAATTGAATATTTTTGTAATGTCGTTCCGCGTATATTATGCTGTTGTCATTTTTTTTTTTTGTGCAGGTCCTTGGTGATTTGTGTCATACAGCTTTGTCAGATGTCTTCTGTTTTCTCTTTAAGATTATACTTATCACAAAAACTTAAAGTTAAGAGAGGATCGAGGCACACGTAAAGTTACGATTAACCTTAGTCTAATCTTGAGTTTAAGAATGTTTGTGAATACGGTCAAACTCGTAAGTATACACTTACGACAAATTTTAGTCCTAGGTTTTTTTTGTGAATAAGGCTGCTGATTTTTTCGCATGTTTTGCCTTATTTTATCTTATTTTCTGTAAGTTTCTGTTTATTTATTTATTGTTGGTTGAGTATTGATCCCTTAGTATTTTGCCCTTTTCTTCAGATTATATAGAAAACCAATTTAACTGATTTTTATGTTCATTTTTGGTTTGTCTTAGAGTACGTCCAATTTACAATAATACATAATTTATGGAATTTCAAATAAATACTAGTTAATTATTAGTTGTATATAGTGAATCATCCTCTTGATTTTAGATAATTATTCTTAATTTTGAAAGTTTATCACTTAAGGTGAATCGATACTTTTGAAATAAGCGTGTTTACCTATTGTTTTTGGTTGAAATTGAGAGATCATCTCAAAAAATAAAAAATAAATAAATAAAGGAATGCCTGCATATTTAAATCAAAAGTATATTTCAAGTAACTTCCACTGAAAATTTGAAATTATGGTTTTCATTAGATACAAAGCATAGTAATAATTTGTACCAAATTTTATTAATGCATGTACTGAAACACACACTTTGACATTCTTTTATAGAAAATAATTTGCTATACGTTCTGAG
>CM068587.1:35907315-35939815 GCA_035048485.1 Pteria penguin | reverse complement strand
TGGAGTTGTAGCACGAGTTTCTTATAGCTGACATGAATAATGAGGGGATACTGGGTATGGATTTGTTGTCTAAGTACAGCTGTGAACTAAATTCAAGACAAGGGTTCTTGAGATTAAATGCTGAGACCATACCATTTTATAGTGAGAATGATTTACAAATGTTTTCGAAATTTGATTCTGACATAGGAAGAACTTCTTGAGTAGAATATACCATTGACACCGGTAGTACTAGAACTATCAAACAACATCCATATAGAATTCTCTTAGCAAAAAGAATAGTAGCTGAAGCTGAGATTAAAAGCATGGCTGATCGTGGTATAAATGAACCCAGTTCCAACCCTCGGTGCAGTAATGTAGTCATGATGACAAAAGGGGATGATGCAGTTAGGTTCTGTTCAGATTTTTGGAAATTTAATGCTTGTACAATTAAGGTTAGTCATCTCTTACCTCAAAATTGATGACACCTTAGATGCCCTCAGTGGTGCAGTATGGTTCAGCACTCTAGACTGCAAGTCTGGGTATTGGCAGGTGGGATTAGCAGAAAAGGAGAGACCCATTGCAGCATTCTAAGTTGCAAATAGGGGCTCTGGCAGTTTACAGTTATGCCTTTTGGCTTATGCAATGCGGCAGCCACCTTTGAGCGGCTGATGGAGCGACTATTAGCTGGACTATCATAGGTAAAATGTTTGTTATTTCTTTATGATAATAGTTTATGCAAAGACGTTCCAGGATCATAACATGAAGGAAGTCTTCTAGAGATTACAAACTGCAAACCCCAAACACAGTCCAAAAAGGCATCCTTATGAAGCATGAAGTTAACTATCTAGGTCATGTGGTGAGTGCAGCTGGTGTGAGTACAGAACCGGGTATAGTTTTTACAATCATGGAATGATCTACCCCCAAGACAGTTGAGGATGTGAAGAGTTTCTTGGTTCTTGGGATTGTGTTCATATTATAGGCATTTTGTAAAAGATTTTACCACTGTTGCTAAGCCAATGCATGCAGCAACTGAGAAGGATACTAGTTGTGTGTGGAAAGACTCATGTGAAGAAGCTTTTAACAATTTAAAAAGTGCTTTAACTGGTACTGCAATTCTGTCTTATCCTATTGATTTTATAGTTGACACTGATACTAGTAATACAGGGTCAGGGTGCGTTTTGTCGCCGATGCATGAAGGTGTAGAGAAGGTGATATAATATTTCGACCGGTGTCTTTCAAAGCAAGAGAGTTACTTGCTGTTGTTGCCTCAGTGAAGCAGTTTCATAATTATTTGTATGGCCCACCATTCTTGATTAGAAGTGATCATGGAGCACTCTGTTGGTTAATGAATTTTAAAAAGCCGGAGGGTCAAGTTGCAAGATGGATTGAAGTCCTCTCAACTTTCGTACTAAAAATCGTTAAGGACGAGTTTATTCAAATGCAGATGCATTTTCTAGACGGTCATGTGGTACCCAAGAGTGTACTTACTGTGAGAAGGCAGAATAGAGATATGGATTCAGTCATTTGGAGTTAGAATACTAGATGGCTGTTACAAACGAGGATGGCATTTACCTGAGTGGTAGTACACCCCAAACCGAACCAATGCCGGAAGCTGAGCCTGCAGCGGAGAACTCTCAGGACCACGCAGCCCCTTCATCCGCGCCGACGCTGTTAACGGAACCCGAACAAGTCACAAGTATATCGCAGGAGCCCGGGGAAGTATTGTTGAGTGAAGTACAATTTAAGTTTCAAAAGATCCTGAGCTACTAGGACAAGGTCGACCGTTTGGATAAATGAATTCTCTACCACCCACTAAACCCTTTTAAGTGTTCCGGGGAGCACTTTAGGAATTTCTGGACACTCTAATCCATTCGGGGCTGTTGGTTTTATTTATTTATTTGGGTTTTTGTTTGGACAGAGACCCCAGGTAATACCTCCTCAGTCAAGGGTGATTGGAATCTGAGACAATATTGGTGATATAGCACACAGGTATATTATATATTGATATAGTGTTATTTATTATCTATTTCGCCACACACGCTTCAAATAGCTAAGATTAGTGAAGCGCTACCCTTTTGGTTTAAACTGAGTCGACGGCGTTACAGTTTATATGTTCTAATATCTATTATAAGCAGTAGTCTAGTGTCATTCCTGGAGACTGATAGTTCCCGAAGGCATCATAAGTCTAGTTTTCAGTGCTTTCGTATTGATGCGAAATATATCAGTTTTCAGTTATACATTTTTGTAAATCACTCTAAAGCTAAGGAGTATCTCCTAAATGCATAACTTAATATTTGTATATTGTTGGGTTTCCAATTATTCAGCCGTGAGCATCACTGACAAGGCATAGGCTGTCGAAATGCGCATATGGTGCGAAAATTTATAACATATATTTTCTAATATTTATTATTATTAGCACTGAAAGAAACCATGGAAGTGAAGTAATATTTATTGCAATCGGCCTTGGTCGATTGTATATTACGATAGTAAATTCGCTTTGAGAGCGCATGTGCAAACTCCATTAGCGTGGAATGTTGGGTAATAATCTAGTACTAAGAAACAGTATTAGCACATAATTCTGCTGTAGATGTTGAGATTTCTCGAAATAAATCTTGTTCTAAATAAATGTTCACAATTTAAAAAAAAAAGATTTACTCACTAAAAAACCAACTTATTTCCGAATATTGACGAGAACATCCGAGAGACTTTCCTGAAAAGGAAAAAAAAGGCGCGTCTACTTTCCTAATAAGAAAAAAATGAGGCGTGGCTTTAGAAATTTTAGCGGGAAAATTCACAACTGCGCATAAAAAGATTGTTTTAAAAACAAGTACATGTAATTCCTATTTACATAAAGCCAATTGGCTTTTTGACCAACAACTTGAAGATTTAAAGCTATTCCGATTGCAGCCTAAGCTTTTTTTAAAAAGCTACGCTTGTTTCTTTTATCCTCTGTAATTTGAGATAATGCACAATAGCTAAATATGCTCGAACGTAAATGACCGACCATCATATATGTGACTAAAGTCAAACATACTTATAATTTGATTGAATTACTTGTGAATTATATTTTATGAAGTAAAGAAGGATGAAGTACCGAAGGGTTAACCATATCTCGTAGTCCATGGAATAAAAGGGTAATATCGTTTATAGTGTCATATTCCAACAAATGCGAATCCCAATTACATTGAGGTGAGACCAGGTGCCCGGGAATAGTAAGCGTCACCTGTTTGCACGAAACACTCGGAGCAAAAGTCCTGCAACAACCTCTCAAGTCCAGGAATTCAATACACACAAAATATACACACATGAACATATGAAAACGACAAGAACACTAGTTGAAATTATCTTATTCACGGTAAGAAATGATGTTGAACTGAAATCCCGGCGTCGGAAATGCACGTGAGCAAATGTCCGTATATATACATATTATGTCAAATCAAGTATACCCAGAAGATTAAAATGGTTAGTTTGCATTGTCAGATCCCCAAATATCGGTTACCATTCTTGAGAGGGAGATCTCAAATTGCACCAGATCCCTATACCGACCATAGAAATTCCTCTAGGAAATTTTAAACGTTCTACAATATATCCCTGTGAGAGTAGTGTCGTTTTAAGAAGCCTCGCTCTCAGGACGAAATTTTCGTATTTAGAGCATGCCCTGGCATAGCGTATAAGTTGTGACATGAAGACACCACGGGAGGGAAAGGTATATTGCTACTCTTTTTCATATATCTTTAAACATCCATGTTGGATCTTGTGAATAGATTATAAGATTTATTTTATGTTTAGTGGCATTATGTATGTAAGGAATCAAATGAATATTCAATTTAAATGATGTTTGTTCTCATTTATTGCAAATTGAAAACATGGTTAATACTATGTACAGGTATTTAATACCTACCTGCAGGGCGAGTTCAAGTTTTTACCTGTGGGTATTACAGGTAATTAGTATTTAAGATAGTTGTTTTCTACTTCAAATTGAGTTAATTGTTATTATACCTTTTTCCTGATGTGATGTGGCTTTGACACTTTCTATACAGTGTTTGTTCACATTCATTTATATATACAGTGCTTAATTATTATTGTTTCGTCTGTGTGTAAGGACATTCACGGCGGGTGTGGCTAGCCAAACAGGGGACGCTCACTCCTCCCGGGCACCTGGTCTCACCTCTGAATTTCAGGGGTCCGTGAATGTCCACTGTGGTACATTGTTGTTAGTGCCATAGTCATGTGACACCAGTTACTTTCGTATTTTGCATGTATTTTGTATGATCTAGATTTCACAAGTAATGATTTGGTTACCATAGAACAATTTTTGACAGAGTTACACTCCTTCAACTTAGATAATTTCCAATAGTTAACAGTTTCCGTTCTCTATGCTTGAACAAATATTAACGAAAATAGTAAAACATATATGTTACGATAAACAAAAACAATGTGTTCATATTTAAAAGAAATATCACAACACTGATTTTATCAAGATTTTGGTATTATTGACTTAATGCTTTTGAATTGGAACACCATCGCCATTCGTTTTGATGGTGTCACATGAAAGGGTGTGGCTTGTAGTTGTGTATGTGGGTTTCAAAGTTGGGGTCAGCCCCTGGGGTGGGGGAAAATGGGCGGGGTCAGAAAAGCTTAAAATGGATGTCTGGTTCATTAAAATTTGTAGGATTTTGAAAGTTTCTCTGGTATCAGAGTTGGAAAACTTAGTTCCTCTTACACATATCCATTACCACCACATTAAAACATATCATGCACCCGTTAGCGGTGTCCTATTTTTTTTTAAAATAGACTGGGAAGTCCCACTTCTAACTAGTGCACATACGTAGACTTTGCCATGAACAAAATGAAATAAGATCACCCAGTCAAAGAGAAACAAATACAGAAAACAACTATGACTATAATTGCCCTCTTTCCGTGCGAATATGTCGCCAAATAGGCGTTGCCATGTGCGTTTACATAACAAATAGAGTTAGTCCCAATGGCTGATTACGTAACACATACGAGTCTTATTTACGTACGGAAATAGAGGAGTTGTAAGAATTTAATGGTTTTTTTTTATTTGGCATATGAAATAATATCATAGAAAATGAGGATTACAAAACACTGTCTTACATCTTTGAATTTTGACTTAACATTGATATATCATCAGCGCTCGTCCATTGCATAAACAGGATTTTCCTACACAGTTTTCTTAATTTTTAACAGGTATGATTTCAATCCTTGGCTTACATTTAGTAACTTCAGAGAAATGTTGTCAGTAGAATCTAAAATTAATTTCTCTTCTAACAAATTCACCTCTAAGCAAATGCCGTAAATCCTTCTGTTGCCGAAATTTAAAAAAAAAAACATAATTGTATGGAAACCGTAGGAGGTGATACCTAAATATTCAAAGTTTTATCAAATTCCCTGTAGTTTACCTTTCTTCGTTTTGAAAGCAACTAATTTTTCATGAGAAAAAATCATTCCAAACACTGTACGATGATTTCAACACGAAAATGACACAAAATGTATATAAATGACTTCATTCAAAATTCCGCCATACAAGCGTGAAATATCTAGTTCGTAATGGATGAGAACCATTCCTCTTCATATATTTTCAGTATAACTCAGACCTATTCGTTTAATCATTTTCTGCATCCTGTGTGAAGAAAAACATCTTTCATATTAGTGTAACTATTGTCGTCCTGCCCTGGATATATTTATTCAAGAAAGGTAGAGATAACATAAATACCACAGTCAATACGGAAGTTAATCAAGGTCATTCCTTTCCATTTTTTTTTTTTTCTTTTTCTTTTTCTTTTTTTTTTTTTTTTTTTTTTTTTTGTTTTGTTTTGTTTTGTTTTTTTGTTTGTTTTGTTTTGTTTTGTTTTTGAAAAAAGTGTATATATTTCTCAGGACATAGAAAGGAATTGTGTGGGACCTAACAAATATTAAAAGATAAATAAATAGATAAATAAAGAAGAGGGATATGGAAAAACCTGATTTACATCTTTAGTTTCAAAATAATACCTAGCTACTGTTATTCCCTGAATAACAAGCTGTGAACACTCATTTTCACAGACAAGATTAACTTCACCTACAATGCACTCCAATATCTTCCTGATATCTCTTTATGTTCAAATTCCTCTTTGCTCGAACTGTCCTCGCTGACTTTGTCATAGAAATAAGACAAATATACTTTTCGTTTCTTTCATGGTATTTTGAAATAACAAGACTTCAGCGTACCATTTTCATCCAGATATGATTAACAATATGTACGACAGATGCATGCTTAAGTAATATTTAAACTAAAATAAAGTCTAAACACAATACTGTATGCGACACTGAAAGTCTGGAAAATGAATTGTTATATAATACTGTATCTGTCATAATAGGACTGCTAATTGAATGGTTGAAGTAAAATACTTATCTTGTTACACCCATGACTGTCAGGGAAAACATGAAATTGATTAATGTGTACTTCATAATGTAGTTTGCCGTCATTCTGATCGATTTGGAGGGAACGTTAATGATCTTGCAGTCTAATGCTACATCTTCGCATTTAAAGGAAAGGTGTCTGTTTACATTAAAATACCGGTTATATACTTCATTACATTAAATGGTACTATTTTCACATTTTTTTTTACTATTCTCTGTGGAAGAATATGCATCTCCTGTTTGATTTGTCGTATGCGCTATAAAGTTGTCATATATTTTTAAGCACGACACAACTATTTCGGCACCACATATGAAATGAAAATGTATGCATAGGATGATGCACATGAAGAGTCAGACAATATTCAAAATATTCAGATACTCCCCCATCCCTTCTCTCATCGATAGCTCTTTGATTAAATGAGCTCTTTGGCTCTTATTTGCAGGTAAGTTTTGTATATAGGTTGCTCTTCAAACATCTCTGCTTTGGGGTTCCACAATTTGGACATTTAGCATCATAGAAGAGACGTTGATAAACACGTATATAATAAATATAGAACATATATACCATTTAATTTTGTGCACCATATGTGCATTTCGACAAGTTACGTCTCTTCAGTGATGCTCGTGACCGAATGATTGGAATTCTCATAATATATAAATATTTGAAGAGCAATGTTGAAGCCAAAATGACCGAAAAGTGAACCAAAGAATCTATCTAAGGACAGAGCTATGCATATACCTTACTTTATGTAGATTATGTACTTATGATTTCAATTTAAGGTTTATAACCTCAATAACAGCGTATTATTAACGTGTATCATTGTCACTTCTTTGATATAACAAGATGATAATTATTTTTATTTAATCTGGATGATGTACTAATCCTCATGGCCACTATTATGCACCTTGAGTATGGGATTAAAGACAATGTGATGTAGTATTTATTTCGAAAATAAACTACATATCTATGTACTATTTATATTTACGACATAGTGCAGATGGATACAGTTCTATTATAGAATGTGAGTATAGTAAGTATTTTGAAGTTTATGATTACATATTTTTCCACTCAATGTCTACTGTACTGATCACTTTCCTTAAAAATATGTTTAACCAATAAACCTGAGCATCCTCTAAGAGACATATATTTAATTTTGTACACTATGAAGTAATTGTGATCGATTCATTTATGATTTGATACAGATCTCACTAAACATGCACAAAAAATGTGGTCAACTAGACGAAGTGTAATCTACATTAGAATCCATTGTATGTTACTTAAAAAGTAATAATGTAGAGAGAAATATATACTGCATCAGATACCATGGAAGTTACTTTCCTGCCGACATTCAGCCTATATTTAACACACTTAATCTGAAATAAAAGCTCACTTACATATACAGTCAAGGTCTAAGACTGACAGAGAAGTTATCTTTATATTAATTTCCCTTCCAATAAACGGTTTAAATGTTGATTCGAACCTAAGCATTCCAATGCCATGCTTGGTTCATCCGGATTCAGTGAGAGAAAATTCGGCATCTTTTTACAGAGGAACTCTGTATCACAGCTGTTAAAACTTCGTTTAATTTTCCTAGGAATAATAAAAGGTGGTGGTACTGTAGAAAAGTATGTGTCACATTTGAATTTGACGCCGATCCCCCGTCTAAGATTCCAAGAAAAAATCACAAACTATACATAAAGATTTTATTATTCAGTTTGATTTTCATATCAATCACAAAACCTACTGGCTTTTTAAGCAGTAGCACTACACAATTAAAATTCACCACACTTTTACTTCATATCTGCGAAGCACTTCTTTTACCTGAAGCACATTTTCATCGGTACATAAAAACACAATGGTTTCGTCCTTAAACCACGGGTGAAATATTTTAAACTTCAGATGTTTGTTTAGGAAATATAGTAATGGGTGTAGTATGTTGCAGGGGACGCCCATTCCTTCTGAACAAATAGTCCCATCCCATTGGGATGCGCAATTATTCTTGTTGAAACCAGCAACATGGAATTTGTGGTGTACTGTACACAGCTTTGAATTTACCCAGTCTTTTTTCGCCCTTTGACGACCTGAAACTTATTCGCCCATTCTTAAATTCGCCCTCCCCTCCCTTCAAAACTGGCTGGCATTTAAATGCGCATTCGGAGTTTGCAAGTGGTTGTCCATATGCACATGAGCTCGTATTTTAGTTGTACCAGTATTTTATGACTGTAATATATGCATAATTGCACGCCTGCCAATTTGTATAATTCATTTTATAATGTGTAATCTTTTGAATGGATAGAATGAAATAAACATGTCCATTGAACTATTGGTTAAAATTCCTTCAGTTGTGACTAATGTTGGAAACATAATCGCCCCGTATTGAATTCGCCCTCCAATCAGATAGCGAAAATAAAACTAAACTAAAATAAAATTTTCCCTGTATACAGTACTTCGTATCGGACAATAAGTTCTATTTCGAATTTTCTTGCTTCCCTTTAAATGATTAAATAATCCTTAATAACTTAGACGGTTTATTCTGACGAATTATAAATATGTTTGGAAAATGTGCTCAAGAGTGCTCAAATGAATATTTATTGGTTATATTGTTAATTCTCTCTGTATTCTATGTTCGAAAAGCTGCAGAACGAACGCTACAATGATATCATGTCATACTACCCCTGCTCGTTGTAAGTAAAGAGTATGATTATTCCATTATTATTCCATGTGGCTAAAGGTGATTTGTTTAGCAAGACATGAATTATGAATTATAGGAATTATCAGGTAAGACCGTTTAGCACGTGATACTAACTCATCGACGGCACCTCCTTCTGCATCCAGTTCTTTGTGTGATTTTAAGTATTTTCGGTGCTGTAAAATATTCCAATTCGACGACTCTTTGGTGTAATAATTACAATATAACTACTGAATGATATTGTACTTTTTATAGTAAGTTTTTATTTCATAACATTGTAGGAATAAAATAAGTCTTCGACTAGTGCTGCTGTTCTGTATATTTTGATATTTGAAATCAAATCATAAGTTAATCTTGAAGCAGACATCAATTTAAAGAGAATCATTCGATGTCCGGTTTTCAAATTTCATTTAAAACACTGCAAAATCGATGGTGATTATTTCAGTAACGAAATCCTACGTGTGGTGAGAGCAGGTGTCCGGAAAGAGTTAGCAAAGTTGATTCAGGTATATCATATACAATTAATATTTCGTTTTAAATATAAGCGTACTGATATATTGAAACAGGTGAAGTTATAGGCAGTTTTCTAGTTTCTAGTTCTTTAACATTTCCCGTTCTAGAACGATTTTAAAGCAGATTTCTGCTGAATTGTTAGATTAGAATAGAATTCAATTCACAAAATAAATCTTTAATGGAACTTATATCAAACTTTGAAGTCTACATAATAACGAGAGTAATAATATTTGTAAACTGATTTAACCTATTTTGTTTTTCTTTGCTTGACTGAATAACAATGATTCTTATTCCAATACATTAACTTTAGTTCTGTGAATGTATAGCTGAATAAACATTAAAATCAATAAATAATTTAATAACAGAAAAAACGTTTTGGTAATAATATTCCTTTCTTATACCTAGTAATTAAAACAAAACAATGTTTTCAATGAATACTCTCGATAAAAATAATTTAGGATAAAGTTTTTCATTACTATAAAATTCAACGATTTCAATCTGTTATCTGTCTGTTATAATCCTATGTCACATCAGAAGAGTCTACTATTTAAAGGGAGTCAGCAACATGAATTTTATGAAATATTTAATACGTGTTACAACAACGTCCAAATATGGCAATCATCAATTCAATTATATTTGGCCTTAATATTGCTTATCTAGTAGTTAAGTTACTTATAAACGTCTGCACACCTCTTACTATATGACGTCATAAAGTTTGTGACGTAAATCTGAAGTAGATTGACCATAATGTACTTCAGGAGAAGTCTTATCCTAAATCGACATCCTCCGCAATTAAATCATTCCGTATTTAGATAATGATACTGAGGAATACAACAAAATAGATGGAAAAATATATTTTGAAATATTCCCCAACATAGTTAATTTATTTAAAAATTAAGAAAATTCAATAATTCGGGGGAACACAACCAAAAAGTTTAATGATTTGTTAATAGGTGTTTTAACAATGTTTAAGTATTATTGCGACGTGAAAGTAAAAGGTAACCAACTTTTTACCAGTGCAGCAATCTGGGAATTGAATCGTTTGCACTGCAAGCTAAGCGCTTAAATAACTACACAACGTCAGTTCCTCATATAGATAGTATATGTATATAGAAAAACAATGACTGTATAAGAAATATAGAAATCCAACTACTCATATACTTACGATAACATATAAATAATAGGTATGTATCTACAAATGTCAGGAAAAATACACGATGATAAACCAAAGATTACAATAATGTTTATATTTTCCAATGACATCCAAAAAAAGGAGAGATGTTGTAATCTTGACAAAGCCTAGCTTTATAGAGAGCTGCCAACAGAAGACTTTACTCACTCCATACACTTAGTCTGGTTACTAAATACCTATGTGCTGGTGTTATGGGGCTATTATTTTTCTATTTTGCGTTGTGTTTTCTCAAAAGTGCCTCTCTACAGTCATATACACACTTTTACTTGAACGTTGCACGCTGACTAACAGGGCGGTGGGGACTAAATGACGGGGCATGTTGAAACCTCCTTCGGAGTATACATGGTCCTGAACCTCGTCCCCTCTGTTAGTCAGGACTTCTACAGATCAAGGGTCTGAGCCCGCTTCTAGACCCCCGGAGCACTGTTTCCTCATTTTGATGTCGCTTTATATATTTTTCATACCATATTTTTCTGCATTACCATTGACTTGTTACATCAAATGACCGTCCTAATTCAGTATCGTAACTGCACTATAATCGATTTTTTTATGATGTCCATGTCCTTATGTGTTTTTCATACCATTACATTAAATACTGTATATTTTCGTAGTGTCATACGTCTGAGTCTCTAACTAGTTTTTTTTTTCCTTCCTTTATTCTGTCACTATGAAAACTACTTTTGTGTGTCAAAACAATATGGCGACCGTCGCCAGTGATGTATTTGGGATACATAAAGGCAATTTCTAACTTTAGAAAAGACTGTATTTTCTGAAATAAAATGTACCCGGTGCCCTGTCTTCGAGTTAGTGCCATACAAACTGTGAACTATGCCGTATTCGAGCTCCGACACACCATGTACACCAGTGGCCTTCGTAACGAAGAGTCTGTGCGCAGCTACAGTCGCGAGTCACGAGAAAACAAATCAGAGACACTAACTTCAATTTCTATTGGAACTCCTTCAGAACTCCACACATGCCTTGACGTAGTGCTGAAGCGCAGGCCCAGCCAAGGCCAATTTCACAGTGCCTCTGATTCTGACACCTTGCTTACCAGGGGAAAATTCCTTTATGATTGCTCCATATTCACAAAATTTCATCTCCGCAGGATTTATGTCTAACATTTTAACTGTACATGTAACTTCTCTACAAATCAGTATTTTTCAACTTCTGCTCCGCGCGACTGCTGACTATGAACATGTTTTTGTTGTTGACGTCGGCAGTTGCCATGGACAATCAGGTGATAAACGGTAATACACGCAAAATTCGAAATTGTTTATTCGAATATAATAAATCGTACCTTCGATAGTCTTGCTCTTATACGTACCTTTATATTAAAGGGAATGTACACGAATAATACAGTTTATGCATCGGTAAAAAAAAATTTCATATGTTTGTAACAGTTAAATATTATAGAAACATAAGTATAATGGTGAGAAACCGAACGGTCTGCGAACAATTTGTGATATAAGACAAAATAGACAAAGAGGTAGGGATCATGTGCCATGGAGGAGTAAGTAGGTATTCTTACCAACCAGTCACACTCACACACACAAACACACACACACACACACACACACACACACACACACACACACACACACACACACACACACATGTTCTTCTTTAATGTGGTATTTCAAAGTGTTGATATTATCTATTTTGGATATAGATAAAACTTACACTTTTAAAATTGTTTTACACTTACATTCATCGTAATGTGAGAACTGAATAAAAAGTTGTTAACATGTCACTATACCGAATTTGAGATCAGGAAATGTCATCAACAAAATTAACGCAACAATTACACCTGTTGCAAATATTTACAATGGAAATAAAGAAGTTTACTGGTGTTTGTGACTTCACTACATCATTACATTACAATGTAAACATTGTACGGAACGCACTTATTAATGTAAATGAGAATCAGAATTATTTTTTGAGTATTTTTTTTTTCTTTGGCACATGTGTTACTACTCTCAAGTTTCATTGTACTTTAATTGTTTTCAACATAACTTTTAGATAAAGGAAAATTTTAGATAAAGGAAGAATATTTGAGTTTCTTTAAAAGGCAAAATTCTAAGTACGTCGCAGTTGTCGACCCGGATGAAAGCATTAAAGAGAAAATAGAAGACATCTGAGAAAGCTGTATGACAAAAATCGCCAAGGACATGCACACAAAATATGATAATAGTAGAATATACGCGGAAAAATTACGTGACACAAATATTCCATTGTGTTGCGGTTACGATTGTGCTTAGGACACATTTAAAGTTTTATAGATAATCCTCCATATAGAGAACAAGGATCAATATATTTCTCAAGACGAGAGGTCATAAAACTATTTTACACACGAAACGTTAATAAAATGATACGCTGCTATGAAAAATATGTAAGGCGACATCAAAAGTAAACCGTGCTATGCCCGTCTGTAAGCGAGCTCAGATCCTTAATCAATAGGAGTCCCGACTAAGAGTCGGAGGGGACAAGGATCAGGACTTTTCTTCCTCTGAAAAGGTTTGGGCCGTCGTAGTGCAAGAAAATTTTGGAAAAGAATGATTACGAACATTTAATCCTAGGATTACTATTAAGACTATCGTCAGCCTTTTTGTTTAGTGAAGGATTTCTGATCTCACTCCCTTCTTAAGGATCTTTTATGTTCCTTCGTAGTAGTTCTGTGATTTATATTCTATTTGATTTTCCATCCATATAGATTTTTATACTTTTCTGTTTGAAGATATTTACACTACCATATTTAGTTTTATCCATTGTCTTTACATTTTCACAATTTCTCGAAACTATTCCGATTTATCAAAAATCACGGAACCCAGGAAAACTAAAGGTGGGATCATATGCCATGGAGGAGTAAGCATGCATTCTTACCAACCAGTCACACACACACACACACACACACACACACACACACACACACACACACACACACACACACACTTGTTCTTCTTTAATGTGATATTTCAAAGTATTGATATTATCTGTTTTGGATATAGATAAAACCTACACTTATATTGTTTAACACTTACAGCCATCGTAAGCCGGCGTGGCCTAGTGGTATCGCGTCGTACTCCTGATCGGGAGGCCGGGGTTCGAATCCCGCTCTGGTCATGCCGATGTGATGTCTTTCGGATGGGACAGTAAAAACCGAGGCCCCGTGTCGTGGTATGCATGGCACGTTAAAGATCCCTCACTGCTTCGGGTGGGTCCGTTGCAAAGGTCAAAATTTGTATGCCCCGCATCAGGCAGATGCCGTCACCATATACGTGAAATATTCGTGGTGTGACGTAAAACAAAAATCAATCAATCAATCAATCTTACATCCATCGTAATGTGAGAACTGACTAAAAGGTCGTTAACATGTCACTATACTGAATTTGAGGTCTGGAAATGTCATCAGCACAATAAACACAAACATTACACCTGCTACAAATATTTACAACGAGAATAAAGAAGTTTACTGATATTGTGACTTTACTACATCATTCCATTACAATGTAAACATCATACGGAACGCACTTATTAATGTAAATGAGAATTAGAATTATTTTTGGATAAAGGTGTTTTGGCACATGTGTTACTATTCTCAAGTTTCATTGTACTCTAATTTTTTTCAATATAACAAAGAATTTTAGATATATGAAGAACAGATGTGGCAGCAAGAGGAGAAAACAGACATATAAGATCTGCATCCCCTCCCCCAACTTCACGTGCACAATGTCATTAAAAAGCAAAATGCTAAGATACCGGATTCAAGCATAGTTACAAGAAAATGTTGGAAAAAGACAGATTACGAACGTTTAATCCTGGGATTACTATTAAGTCTGTCGTAAGATTTTTCTTGAGTAAAGGATTTCTGATCTCGCTCCCTTTTCATTTATGTTCCTTAGTAGTAGTTCTGTTTTTTATGTTCTATTTGATTTCCATCTTTATGTTTTATACTTTTATACTTTTTATACTTTTTTTATACTTTTATACTTTTTTGTTTGAAGGTATTTACACTACTATATTAAGTTTTATCCATCGTCTTAACATTAAGGTTAAGATGATGAAGGTCTTAAGTTACATATCTGTACATTTTGAGAAACAATTATAATGTTGAAACATTGTGTACGAAAATTTTTGTGGTATTTTTAAATAGTTTAAATGGAAATTCATTGTAAAGACCTGAAAAAATAGAGTGTAATTATGACCAGAAACGTCGTTTTAACAAGAGTATGAAACTCAACAAAAATTAAATTTCGAGATATAAGGCCGTCATTTTGATCAAAAAGGTTTTTTTAATTATTATTCTTTGTTTCCTTTTCTCAAAAATACTTGAAACTAACGTTTTTAATATATCTATTTTGCAACGTTTTGGAATTGTAAAATATTCTTTTATATTTACCTAAATCATTATTTATCAAAAGATCAAAGCAGTGATTCCTATTCTCATAAAGTTAGATATAATCAATTATTTGCCATTTAGAATTCACCCTATATAAGATTTATGGCATGATTCATGATTGTAGTACAAGTGTTCATTGACACACTGAAATGATCTTTTCAGTAATACGGAGTATCTCAACTAATAAAATCCGTCATGGACTGCATTTAGTCACCTACTAAATCCATTGTTCTCGAAGTCGGCACTTTTATGTGGACAACTTACGCCATAATTATATGACGTCATAACAATCACAAAGTGAGCGTGTATGTTAACGTTGTTGTAGTTGCGTAATTCCGAATTGTATACGCAACTTTGTTTCACACAAAATCAGTCAAATCTTCTGATATTTACCAAGCTTTCACCATTATTGTGACAAGTACTGCGACTACACAAAATATATATGCATTAAATATAAGAATTGAGTCTTCCATGTCAAAGTCGGCACCGTCATTGCAGTGTAATTGAATATTTTTGTGATGCTCCCTATATATTTTTTTCAAATTCAAAATTTAATCGAAGACCAGCGTTAAATGAATTAAATGTAAACATACATGCATATGGCCGACTGCTAAAATTGATACTTTGCATTTTAATCCAGGGCAAGTTTTGAAAAGCCATGGTCCATTTCATCGTGTAATTACAATTTAAGACATTCATATATATTTAAAAAGACATCTTGACGATTTGATTTGATAAAACTTTTAATGATTAAATACAATCGATGCTGACGTTGCAAATACATGACACCAATGAACAATAAAATATTTAAGTATATGACATGAATATTCTGTATTGAGGTCCGTTATTTAATTGTATTTCTACAACTTAAAAGTTGACATTTATAGATCCCCGAAATCCTAATGCGAGACCAGGTTCCTGGGAGGAGTAAGTAATTCCTGCTTGACTCGATTCAACCGCTATGAATATACAAACAACACATAAAACTATTAAGCATTACACTGCAACGAAAATATAAATTAGGACAAATGCTATATAGAAATTACCACAAAACATCAGAATAAGGATATAATGTGTGAGAACTAACGTAATTTGTACTCAAAAAGTATGGATTATCAAAATATCAAAAGAACTGTTTGAACATCAGATGTCTACTTCTTTCAATGGGTTTCACTCTATCAAGACATTTGAATTTTTTATTCCTTACACAGGGATCTCTCACCAAAATTAAAAGGACATAATCTCCGAAATTATCAGAAATGCTTTCACAAATGAAAAAGGCAACTAAAATTCAAATTTATTGCTGTAAAACATGATAAAATGCTGTTTAATTTTCTTATAGAGAACATTTTTCATGACAATTGTCTTAATTTCTTCCAGTCAATGCTCTCTAAGGCGATAAACCCTTTAGCCCAATGGTTTAAGCTCACATTGACTTATATTCATTTTAAAATTATACATTGTATTTTCATTTTCAGAGATTATCTTAGTGTTATCTTTGAAATTGATTAAAACCATATCTTTATCCCGCTTCTCTATTTGTCCCATTGCGGATAAAGATTTGAAGAAACCCTGTAAGGGGTCATGTTCTGGTGAACTCTGTTGACATTCCAGTCACAGAGTTCCGTTATTTCCTATAGCCAATCAATGACTCGGCTAGGCACGTGCAAGTGACGCAATATATTGTATTGTTCAAAAACTATGTCCGGCGTCCGTTTCTCCGATAGTCACACTTTCATATTATTGACTATATCTCATTATATTTATCTACTTAATACAGTAAGTTGAAAAAACTTGCAAGGATTAAACAAAGACTGTGTAGTTCGCACCAAAAGTGGAGTTTGGCCTTAATTTCAATAAATTCAACCTTGCCCATAAGTTTTGAATGGCAATTGAGAGGGTATTCGTATCTCACATGTATATTTCTCGTGTCAAGGCCTTTTTGTGGATATAAGAACTTTTGACCTTGTATTTATGGCCTTGGAGTTTGACTTGTTTTTAAAAAGGAATTAACATTGCCCATAAATTTCTAATTAAAAATATTTCACATGTGTATTTCTCATGACAATACTGTCTGTCAACACAAATGTTTACCTTGTGACTTTAACCTTGGAGTTGACATACATTGTAAAAAAGATTACCTTGGCCATAATATTTTAATGGCAAGTGATATGACTTTGATATTTCATATGTATGCAATTCCATAAGTGTTTTCAAAACTAGATGTTGAATCATATTACATAGTGTGCTTAATTATAATTATTAAACGTTTAATATTTTTATAACTACTGGGTCTACACTGCTGTTTGTGAGCGGTTAGTTCCCGAGGATATCAAAACTCCTCTCTGCTTCAGTATTTGGATACTAAAACTTAACTTTTTCTTTTAAATTTACTTTGATAAACAGATAGACAAATTTTAAATATTAAGGAGTGTATTTCTTATGCGAAGAACTTATTCCAAAATAATGAGGGAAAACCGATGCATTTTCATTGTTTCATCCATAATATTAGGAAATCCGCAGTCTACAATCTGAGGAGAATGATGTCGAAATGCGCATATGATCCACAAATCCATCTAATGGTCAATACTTTTCTTCCTCAAGGCATGCTACGGACTCAAAATTGGTTATCACCAGACGAAATGATATAAATTGGACTTAAGTACAATGTGTACAGAAAGAACAAATGGAAAAATAGACAAAACCTCAATATATTAAACAAATACAACTTTGATTTTAACTCTCATTTATTCTTAATTTCATCGTGCAGTGTATAACAGAATGAACTGAAAATATGCTATATATTTCAATAACGTTCATAATCTATAAATTCTCATATGTAAATTTTACCTCTGTTTCTATCAAATAATTTCACGAAATTATTACACTATTTTATAATGTAAAGTAAAAACTTTATTTTCATTTCCCTACTATTTAATGCACATTATACATCACTTTCTATGCAGGTCATTTATTGTAATAATATTAACTATATGTTTCATCATTATAGATATATTATTTCAGGTATGGTTCAAGAAATTACACGAAACACATCATTTTATCCTACTTTTCATATAAATATCTATGTGTAATAATATCAAATTGAATATATTTAAAAGCGCTTTAAAATATTCAGTTTGTATGTCTAACATATCATCATATACATGAAATAATCTTCAACAATAATCTATATATTGTCTTGTAATATACAAAACAATTATAACAAAATCTTCTACTTTTTCTATATGTAATACACATACTAAAATCATTTTTAAAATAAATTTTAGGTGTACAAGATACAATTTTGAATTTTTAAAAGTCAATGTCTTCATGTTAAAATACATTTTGTAACGTTTACCTGATAAATGTGACCACAACCAGCGCCTAGTGTGTTTCTATACTATCATTTAAACAATATGTAGATTTTGACTTTAATCTGAAAATAATTCTTACAACGTATTGTTCGCATGAGTTCTTCAGTTAAGGTGCATACACATGTATATACATTTATTACAATAACTGAGTTTAAGTGTACCTTAGATTCTTTGATCCAGCCGTTCTTGACAAGGGATATAAAATCGAAAATTTCCAATGTCTTTCATTCACACAGAATTAGCGATCATGAAAGGGTGTCTAGCGCTGTTCATTATCACGGCTTTTTGTGCTGTAAGTACCTGTAAGTATCACAAATCATTAAGGTTCAATTTTCAAAGACAGAAAATATGAATTATGACGTAGTGTACAATATACAATAAAAAAAAATTCATTTCAAAAACTGCAATGCTAACTGAGAAGTATTTTATTTATAGCTGCTACAGTTCCATACTGATATTTAACATTTTTATATTCTTTTTTTACAGATGGATTATGTAAGTATATTGATCATCATTTCACAAACAATGGTTAAGGTGTATATAGCCTTTTCATCTAGGAGTTGTACTATAATGTATTTAAAACAGATATCTTCTTTAATAAATGCTTGATTAAATAAATAGATAAACCATACACATATTTATAAGCTAAATTATTTTTCAGTCTAAAGATTTTACATGTACTGTACCTGTTATCTCCTGGTATTTTGGTGTTTAAAACTTTCTCTAGAAATTTCAAAAATTCACATTTTCCACTTTTTTAAAATTTCGTCATCGTTGTTTATTATCGTTACTTTTTTAATATTTTGTTTCACAATTGTTTATAAAACATAAAAAAGAAGACATCTGACTAAGCTCTATGACAAAAATCACCAAGGACATGCACACAAAAGATGATAATAGTAAAATATACATGGAACAACGACGTGAAACAAATATACCATTGTACTGCGGTTATGATACCGACTTAGGACATTTAATTGATTGATTGATTGATTGATTTTTGTTTTACGTCACACCACGAATATTTCACGTATATGGCGACGGCATCTGCCTGATGCGGGGCATACAAATTTTGACCTTTGCAACGGACCCACCGGAAGCAGTGAGGGATCTTTAACGTGCCATGCATACCACGACACGGGGCCTCGGTTTTTACTGTCTCATCCGAAAGACAGAACACCGGCATGGCCAGATCGGGACTCGAACCCCGGCCTCCCGATCAGGAGTCCGACGCGATACCACTAGGCCACGCCGGCTTAGGACATTTAAAATTTCACAGATAATCATTCATATAGAGAACAAGGATCAATAGGTTTCTCAAGGTCATAAGAGGTCATAAAACTTTTTTACACACGAAACGTCAATAAAATAATAGGCTGCTATATATGTAAGGCGACATCAACATAAGTAAACCGTTCTCTGCCCGTCTGTAAGCGAGCTCAGATCCTTGATCGATAGCAGTCCCGATTAATAGTAAAAGGGGATGGGGATCAGGACCTTGTCTCCTCTGAAGAGGTTTGGATAAGGCCCGTCATAGAGTCACCACCGCCCTATTAGTCAGGCGTTTAATAATTTTAGAACCCACCGATATGAAATTATCAGAACTTTTGACCCTCATTAGTTTGTAAACTAGATCACCGTAGAAATTGGGATGGGATATTGCACTGGATACGTGTTGTTGAAAAGTCACATTTCCGAATTAAAATAAAATGTCTGAATAAGATTTACTAAACGTTTTTCGAAGTTTATGATATCTATAACCCTGAGTAAGAAGTTTAAAAGTAATCTGAGAATTTTTGGCGAAATCCAAAACGTTAGTGCAGGCTCTAGAGAACCGAACCAATTGACTAATATAATCAAAGTACTGAAAGAAGGGGTCACAAGCTGCATTAATTGTGTATTTGATGTTGTGCTTATACAAGAAGACTCCAAACCTTCAAGTTTGGACAGACGTGTCAGGATTTGATGCTTGAACAAGCATATAACATGTCTGAACTTCTATACTCATTTATGAAGTAGAAAAAATGTTCAAAATCCTAATTTTTCATTTAATGTTCATTCCTTTAGAATGGAAAGCGACGATGAAAAAAGTGGCTAGTTCTTTTTTTTTTTTTAATATCTACGACTGCATGACTATAATACTGACATTCTTGTGCACTTTTCTCTTGAACTGTTGATGACTCAATCACATTTTGTCATTGTCATGTAAATCATGATATACTATGATAGTAAAGTAATAAAAGGAAATACAGATGAAAGTATAAAACAAAGTTTAATATGTAAACATAGCAAAAAGATAAAACATGGTGGTTTGGATAAAATCTTTAACAATGAATATTTCTCAGGAATGACACTAATGAAGCCAAATGTTGTAAAGGGATCACAAAATATTTTGGAATTGCAATGAAATAATGATCTAATTAGGAATTCACAACATAATCTTTTAATATCACAGGAAATGTTAGAAAGTTAAATGGACATACAAACACTCTATTCCTTCTGTAAACAAAAAAAATTGTAATGATCAGAATTATCTATGAATATATACATTCATAGTTTAACGAAGCTGATTAAATGGTAATTTTATAATTTGGAATAGAGGTTTCATATCCATAAAAATAGTTATAAGCAGCAGGCCAATATAAACAAGTTATCCATCTTTTTAAAGAGTGGAACAATATCAAAATGATATGAAAACTTTAATATTCTACTGGTAAATTTGAATGGTTTCAATGGACTAATCGTGAAACCAAATGTCTCCAGTAAAATATATTCACAATATAGATATGGGAAATTTACAATGGGAAATCCAAAGTCGACATTTTTATTATATATGTTTGTATGAATATTGTTGTAAATACTTTTGATATATTAATATCAAGTCCCAAGAAAGGTATGTCCTGATCGGAAGTATTGGCTTTATTTAATTGAAGTTCAGGCGGACAAATATAAGTAATATAGTTTTCATACTCAGGGTTATCGATAACTAAAAATATCATCAAAATATCTAGAGTTGTGATTGAACTTATCAAGAAGGTCGACAATGTCGAACTTTATAAATACCCGTGATCAAGCATTACACCTTAAGTATTTAACTGTAACTTTTGGAAGTTTACTCTGCTAATATTATTTCATAATCTTTATTTTTAAGTTAAGAACATCAACTGAATTGAAGATGTTATGTATCCATTAATTTATGATATTTTCAAATGTGTTTGTCTCTCTCTCTCTCTCTCTCTCTTTGTCATTATTTTGACAATTAGAAGACTCTCTGTCACGAGTTTTGACATCTTCACAATGTCAAAGTTTGATATTACACTGCGCTACACTAAAATCCTTGACAAATATCGGTATTCGAAAGTCGGGCTGGAGTTGCGTGACGTAATATATTTATCTATAACGATGACCCAATGAAAAGCCATCTTTCTAATTACACTTTGTTTAGATGCAAAACAAAGACATAATTTTCCACATATTTTAAAACTTACAACACTTAAAAAGAGATTTTTATTTTATTTTGCAAGTCGAAGTCCATTTTCGCAAAACTGTTAAGTTTAATAAAGCATGGCAAACATACAAATTCAGAAAATCCATTATTATCAATTATTATGGTGAGGAATGAGACATAATGCTCCGCAAAGTTCTTTAGATACGTACCTCGCGATTTTTTTTTTTTTTTTTTTTTTTTTTTTTTTTTTTTGAGTAGCAATATTTATCGAGGGTAGTAGTGCAGGGAAGTGCAATCTGAAACCTTGAAATTGTGTAGATGGAGTTTTATATCTTTATTACAAGCTTTTCATTTATACAGATAGTTAATGTATTTACACTCCTGTTCTCTTTACCTTTGCTGTGTTGGTTTCTATTTATGCTTTGCGTCTGCTCCAGAGTGTCGATGCGCAAAATGTACCTGCCCTTACTTTTGCATTACTTTACATTCTGCACAATGATTAGTAAGCTAATATGAGAAGACAGTATTCGTCATTCCGAATGTCATAGCTTGAAAGATTGATCAGGAGGATACAAGTGCGTTACTATTCATACGTTAGAATTAACATATATGAAAATTGAAACTTCAGATTTCTCAAATGTTTTTTGGCAAATGGTCCTTTTTTCCTTATCTTGACTGATGTAAAGGACTTATATCGGAATTTATTAATTTTTTTTTTTCATTCTGACGTTATAGTAACGTCACAGTACCATGACGTAAATCTGAGCAGCAAAACTTACATGTCCAATATATATATACCTTATCGAAAATATATATATTATACAACATATTCAACAGAAAATTATCTTTTAGGCCCCTCAGTCAAATGATTAATATTTTATGAAATGTCCACAAGATTGCATGTATTTCCTACTTTCTGAATGTCCAACAGATATCGCTCGACCTCAGGTATCGGCTTATGCGAACTCAGCACATGGAAATGGGAAAGCCGTGGCTCTGGGCTATCCTAATCAAGATACCAACGCTACAGCGCTAGGGGTAAATGCTGATTCACATGCAATATCAACGTATGGAAATTCACAGGCTGTAGCGAGTGCTGTCTTTACAGCAAATGCCAATTCACACACTAATGCTGGCGGTCATTCTTTAGCAGTAGCACATTCGCTGTTTGGTCATTCTACAGCACATTCTACTAACAGCGGAGACGGTTTAGCGACAGCCATTGCCTCATCAGGTCGCAAGCGAAGGGAAGCATGTAAGTGAAGATCACTTCGAAAACTATTACAAAGTAGTCAGTCAACTTTGTTAAGATACAATAGAGGCCACTTTTCATATGCTTGGCCTTAATGTTATGTGTAGAATTATACAGTATTCTCTCATATACCATTCAATTTCACACTGAAAGAGGTCAAAAGATACTATTACTATTTTCATATAATGAATTTTTTGTGTATGTCGAAATCATTAGAAATTTTGCATAGAGAAAAACATTGATGCATTCTTTCGATTGAATTTTAATCTTCTATTCATATTCTCATTGGCTTTTATTCTATTTATTTATTTATTTATTTATTTATTTATTATTACAAATAATAAAAGCAGCACTTCAGTTTAAAATTCACAATTTTAAGACTTAAAATTCTTTAATTCTTACCAGGTCGTGAATTGTGGGAAACATGTTAGTAAAGATCACGTAGAACAAAATGACAAAATATTCGGCTTTATTAAATAGAAATCCGACTGCTTTTATATGCTAACTCGTATAGTTATATGTACAAAGGATCATTTCAATAAAGTGCGTTCTCTGCTTATTATTAAGGTAGTCAGCAGAATTGAAATGGAGCAGTATAAAATTCGAGCAAAGATGGTTTTTATTTTCATATGTTAATAAGGGAAGGAGTTTGTATGTAGTTTCAATATTACACGTCACTGTTAATCTCTGTCTGGAATCAAACCCGAAACTCTAAGTTTAGATAGACTAAAAGTACTATTCTTTACACTACAAATATGATTTTGTGTATAGTTATTGTTTGTAATTGTGTTATACATTATTTACAGTGTTATCCTCTAGATGAAATGCTTTCAAGCCTCCTCACGACGAAAATATAAGATGACGACGAGGAAAAATAAAAAGGAACGTGTAGAACTAAATAATACAATAAAAATTGTTTTCTTCTAAGGTGTTAGTGGTTTGAATGTGTGTAGAGAGTGTCTGAAGGAAACTGTAATGTGTAGTTGTCTATAGTGGATAGTATGTAATGTATGTCTGGAAATCTAAATAAAGAATACATCAGAGTACTAAAATAACGGAGAGCCGGGCTCTGTATGGAGAAGATGTCTGTTAGGTATTTAGGTGGTAATACATGTATATACATCTTAAACCCAAAGTGATTATGAGGTTTTCTCCATGTCTTCGTTTGTATTTTACATTATCCATAAAATACGTAGCCGTCATTTCAGTGTATCACTTAGGGACAGTAATTTCTGTCGAGCTGGAACCGGAAATGTTTCAGATTTCATCTGACATGAAAACAAAAAGCTTTGTTACAGAAAGCAATTTAATACCATTTTTTAAAAATCGTGGCATAAATGTTACCAATTCAATAATCATGACATAAACATTACGAACTGTACAATTGTGGAATAAACATGACCACTTAAAAAAATAATGGCATAAACATTACCACTACGAAAATCATGGCATAAACATTACCTCTTGAAAAATAATGGCGTGAACAAACATTATTTTTAATCTGGATTTCTGACATTACTTGCCCTAATTTGAAGTATATTGCAGTTAAAAGAGTAACCTTACATAAAAAAGTTTGTTTTCCATAAAAATAATTCTATTTTAAAAGATGTTGTTTGTGAATACAACATAGTTCATACACTGCAAAAATCTCACTGTCCTATATCTTGACACCACCCCTAAGGCGTTTGATCTCAATTAGATATGAGTAAAATAAAGACGAACACACAATCCTAGTACCGTTACTGTTTAGATACAATTAAATTTGACACTTGTATGACAGAACTACGGTCAGACGCACAAACGATCAAAACGTTCTATGGTCTCTGTCTGAAAGATTGAAGGCATAAAAATCAAGCTACATAAAAGTGAAAAATGCAGTTTAACACATGAATAACTTACTAACTGATCCAGGCGGTGATTCACACGACAAAAACAAAATGATGAAACTACAAAAAAAAACCAACCAGAGGCCCAATTTGGCCTATATCGCTCACCTGAGTACCTTGATGATCAGTTATGCAGGAAGGAAGAATTCATTTATTTTTGCATTACTGTGACTAAGTCAACACAAATGTTGAAGATATGTCAAATTCTATTTCAGACCGGAATGAAAAAACAACACTTTTTTGAACATACATTCAGGTGATTTTGATATTAAGCATTTGCTTTGTCTCTGCAAAATGTGATTCAGGGCAACAAGTTAGTCATTTTCTTTAGGTGGGGCCTTTTGTTGACTAATTTCAAGCCTGGGCCATGAACCATGAACAACAATTGTTTCTAATACTTCCCATATCCATCTTAAAATTGCCTAATTTCATATGTTGAGTGTTGAGAAACATCTAAAAACTTATTTAGATGTATAAAGAAATGAAGAAAAAATTTGACCACAGCTGGATTTGAACCGCTACTCTCCATATTTTAATTACCAAGTGGTATATGTACCATTGTGAGACCTAGTTTTTAGACATAGTGACATTATCTGTTGACCAATTTGGATGAAATGTAAAAATTGATAGAGGACCTATATAGTACTTCATGAATACCATGTTTCATTTTTAAGGTGTAAAAATACATGCCTTGAATGACTGGAAAAGTGAAATCTTAAAAATTATCGATATTCGCATCGATAATTTTACAAGTAATCCCCATTTATTCAAACAACCACATTATATACCAGTTCAGCCTATGAAAAAGAAAATGGCTGATTTACATAATACTTATGTCTTCGTACCTGCTGACAAAGCATCTAATAATATTATCATTGTTTGAAAAATATACTATATTTCAATTCTTAAAACGGAATTGAACTCTACTTCTACGTATGTTGAAACCCCATTGTTTAAAGACAAGATCCTATCTGACCACTGTAAAGCTATGTGTGACTTCAATTTAAGCATTGATAAAAATGATCTTCCAACAATGTATTGGCTTCCCAAGTTACACAAAAATCCATATAAATCATGTTTTATATCAAATTCTAGTCTTTGCTCTACAAATGTGCTTTCTAAATAATTACGCTCTTACTGCAGTTAAAGATCATGTTATCAAGTATTGTATTGTTGTCTTTAACAACAGTAACGTCAATTACTTTTGGTCTATTCAAAATTTCTAACGAAGTCATTGAAAAATTCCGTTTGAGAAATTTTGAGGCTAATAACGCTTCTACTTTTGATTTTTCGACACTATATACCTCTTTACCTCATGACTTAATCAAAACCAAATTGCTGTCTCTCATACGCTTCATGCGTTTCAACAGAGGGTCTAAATCATACCTCTGTACTTTAGTTACATCTGGATTTTTCTCTAACAAACAATATGATAATTATAAATATTGGACTTGTACTGAGTTGTGTAATGCCATCACATTTTTGATGGATAATATTTATGTACAATTTAATGGCAAGACTTATCAACAGATTATTGGGATTCCTATGGGCACTAACTGCGCTCCCCTTATAGCAGATTTATTTTTATACTGTATAGAGAGATACTTTATGCATTCTATTCAAGCTTCTAAACGTTTCGACCTTATTGATAACCTCTAGATATCTTGATGATAATTTAGTAATCGATAACCCTGAGTTTGAAAACTATATATCTGACATTTATCCATCTGACCAGGAAACACCTTTTTCGGACTTAAATATTAAAATTATTAACAACAATATTCATACAAACATATATGATAAACGTGATGACTTTGAATTTCCTATTGTAAATTTCCCTTATCTAAATGGTGATGTCACCAGACTCCAATCATATGGTATTTATATTAGTCAATTGGTTCGGTTTGCTAGAGCCTGCACTAAAGTTTTGGATTTTTACAAAAAAAATTCTCAGATTATTTTTAAACTTCTTACTCAGTGTTATAGGTATCATGAACTTCGGAAAACTTTTGGTAAATTTTATGGATCTTATTCAGACATTTTATCTAAATTCGGAAATGTTACTTTTCAACAATATATATCCAGAGGAATTTCCCATCCCAATTTCTACGGCGATCTAGTGTACAAACTAAGGAGGGTCAAAGGTTCCGATAATTTCATATCGGCTGGTTCTAAAATTATTAAACGCCTTCGACATCCACAGTATGACCCCGAGATCATCGCTAAGACCATAGATCTTGTATTGGGTCACTTTACAGCCCAATGCAGACTTTTACATGAGCGTTGCACGCTGACTAACAGGGCGCGGGAAATTCTATGACGGGCCTTGTCCAAACCTTTTCAGAGGAGACAAGGTCCTGATCCTCGTCCCCTCTGACTGTTAGTCGGGACTCCTTGTGAAGACGGGCAGAGCACGGTTTACTTTTGTTGATGTCTCCTTACATATTTTTGATAGCAACATATTATTCTATGATTTCGTGTGTAATAAATTTTTATGACCTTTCTCCTTGAGAAACCTGTTGATCCTTGTTCTGTATATGGAGGATTATTTATAAATTTTTTAATTTGTGTCCTTTAATTGTGCTGCTTTTGCGGTGAGTGGGAAGGTGGGCGCCCGTAAAACGGTTAACCACACCAATTGAGTGACGTTTGTTACTTCAATTGACCGTCCTAAGTCGGTATCGTAAGCGCAGCACAATCGAATACTTTTGTTATGTCGTTCCGTTTATATTATGCTGTTGTCATTTTTTGGTGTGCAGGTCCTTGGTGATTTGTGTCATACAGCTTTGTCAGATGTCTTCTGTTTTCTCATTTATAAAAAAAAATCTTTCATGTGGTAAGACAACAGAAGTTAAAAATGTGAAGAATTGTCCCTATACACCCTCATTTGGAAGTCTTAAAAAATTCATAGAAAATCCAGAAATTGAGATATTAAACAAAATTCTTTCAAATTAACATTCCTTACCATAATTATGATCACAGTAGTCCATAAGAAATCATTATTATCAATTAAAGCTGAGCCCTCACTATTTAAACATGGGTGACGTAGTAAAAAGTTTTGGGGAACGGAAATTGCCAGAAATAGATCTGGCAATCTCCGTTCCCAACTAAATATAAACTATAGAGACATGGTGACGTATGTATGGTCAATCAACCGAGCCGAGTGACCCAATATCCATGTACATCGCTGTCAACGGGGGTATATAAAGAAATCTCGGTGTGCATACACCGTGACAGTTGAAAGACAGAAGCTGAAGATTTGAACTCGGTAATGGAAGAAATGTTTCAGGAATTAATTGAATAATCATACATAATTTAAATGAATAAGGCACATAGAGTAAATATATTATAACGAAGAACAGAAAGCCAATTTAGCTAGTGGCAGAGGGGGTCTGCCCCTCCCCCTTTCGCTACACATTTACAAGTAAAAATCCAAATTTGGCACCGAATTGGCAGAATAGTTTGGCTAATACACATATGGGCCCCTACTGTTAGCCATTACTTTTATATTTGTAGAAAACAGATAAATCTATCGTTTACATTCTTATCAAACATCCCCATATTCTGGATAAATTTAACATTACAATACATTTTTCACAGTAAATGTGTTCACATTCATGTATATATATAGTGCTGAATTATATTGTTTTGTCTGTATGTCAAGGGATTCACGGCGGGTGTGGCTAACCAAACAGAAGATGCTCACTCCTCCCGAGCACCTGGTCTCAACTCGGAATTTCAGGAGTCAGTGAATGTCCAATGTGGTACATTGTTGTGAGTGCCAGTCATGTGACACAAGTTATTTTCGTAGTTTACATGAACATCACATTTATTCCCTTTACAGTATGGTGCTCGTACAAAAGTTCCCTGCGTAGGGTTTGACTTAAGTGTTATTATACCCTTTTTGGTGATGTTATGTGGCTGTGATACTTTCTACACAGTGTTTGTTCATATTCATGCATATATACAGTGCTGAATTATATTTTTTCGTCTGTATGTCAAGGCATTCACGGTGGGTGTGGCTAGCTAAATAAGAAACGCTCGCTCCTCCCGGGCACCTGGTCTCACATCGGAATTTCAGGGGTCCGTGAATGTCCACTGTGGTACATTTTTGTGAGTGCCATAGTCATGTGACACCAATTATTTTTGTATTTTTCAATAAAACAAAGAAATAAAGGATTTAACGAGTTAATATGAGTAAATTTATTACTTACATATTTTGTCTTTTGTCCTGTATGTCGACCAAAATATAACAGTATTATTCTCATGTTCAACTCATTATTACATCAGCTAAAAATAGATTGGTCCTTTATAGAATCAAACAAGAGTGCATTTCAGAGTAATAATCACAAATGATTCAAAGGTGCAACTGTATACTAATCCACACACTATGCAGACTTTCAACACATTTTTTAAAAAGTATTTTAGCAATAATGTTTGGCCTGATTGCAATAGACTGGCGATGTCCGTCTGTCTGTCCTTCTTAAGGATTTCCAAATGTGCCATGATTTTTTTACCTAGTGACATTGACCTACTTTTAAGAAACTAAATTTTGAATCAATCGGGATAGGATTTTTTGTTTTTGTTCTACCTTGACACGGAATCCCGGTTTTTATTGTCACATTCATGTATACAGTGCTGAATTATATTTGTTTCGTCTGTCTGTAAGTGCATTCATGGCGGATGTGGTTAGCCAGACAGGAGACGCTCACTCCTCCGGGCACCTGGTCTCACCTTTGAAATTTAGGGATCCTCTGTGGTATATTGTTGTTAGTGTCATAGTCAAATGACCCAGTTTACTGATTTAATGATACTGTAAATTCTTAATCACAAAAATTTGAGGGGCTGTTTTAGGCACAGTGGTCAGTAGTTGTTTTAGTAGCAAGTAACTTTTTAATATGTACAGAAAATCAAGGATAAACAAGAAAAATTAGGTATAGATAACATCAATATTGAGAAATATGGCATGTCCGAACATATAGGTGGCTTAGATCAGTAACTGTTGTGGTCAGTTTACTGTCGAAAATTTCTAAGGATGACACTCTATAACCATGTGATGTGCATCTAATTTTCAATGTTGGCGCACGCAAGCTGATTGAATGACCTTTCAAATTTCACTGCTGTGACATGGAGTAATGCCACTTCCACCAGTTCTTTTGGTAGGGTCATTATAGAGGCATCGCACAAGAGAAATGTTACAGTTTCTATCTCAATGTACATTGACATGCAGTCATGTGTGCTGATTTCTGCTGAGCTCTGAGTTTCTGAAATGAGAGAAGATTCATTTGCGGACGTCACCTACGTTGAAACATCCCCTTCGCCTCATATCTTCAACCAGGTTAAACTTCAATGTATTTCAATTTTTTATAATAATTGAATGTAACTCAACATTTCAGGAATGTAATGGGCAGAACTTTCCTTTTGAAATGTGAAAGTTAGTGAACAAATAAGATTTATATTATTTCTTGTATTTTGAACACAGCTTATCTTTGTCCTAGAAGTTGCACACAAGGATGTTTCACTTATTTGAACAAAGTATCCAGGACGCAAGTTTTCCTCAGTGTTTTGCCTCCATTATGCAATTTTACATCTAGATGATCTTTACAGATCTTTACTGTAGACGTGTTTTCCTCTTTCACATACATTTCATTGCTTCTTCCTGTAATTGTTTTAGTTCAAGCCAAATTTATTCAAATAAAAAAGAGGTCCAAGCCGGTCTATATCGCTCACTCAAATCAGCATATTTTTTATATAACACTGTAATGTAAATGTATTTATTTTTCAGTTTTTTAGCTCATTTGAAGTTTCTCCTCACAAAGAAGGGTATTTTCTTAGATATGCATTTCCCAGCTCTGGACTTTGTACCTTTGTACCTCTTGTCATCTTTCAAGATATTAATTAGCGATCTTAATTAACTGGGTATTCATAGTAATGAAGGACAAGGACTAATTTTTAGGTTTCCTGTTTATAAGACATTGTGAAGGATTATCATTTAGGAAAAGTAAAGAACAGGAATCCAAATCAACCAAACTTTACGACATTTTGTATTTATGTAGAGTGTATATAATAACAGTTATAATCAAAGTTTTATGTGTTTTTTTTATAATTAATACGTATAGTAAATTAATATAAAACTAAGCGATACTGTGATAAATTAAAAGGTGTTTCATATTTTTCTTTTTTTCCACCTTTTTAAGAGTTATCCGCCCCTGATTTAGGGGGGGGGGGTGCTATAACCGAGCTGACTTTTTGTCATACAATCAAAATTCCTTCAAATATCATTATAAGTAACCATTCTTAACAAGTTTTTACATAAATATAAATCCTTGTATGTTTTTAGAAAATGACCATGGACATTTCGACTAAGTCATTTTCATCAAAGTTAAAAACCATTCTTCGCCTAGTTTAATAGTTTATATTTGAGATAATAAGACTTGTAATCAATGTTTTATCTTTTTTCATAATACGTGTAGTACATACAGTAGATTAATATAAAAAAAATACAAATTTTATGCATAACTGATTAACTTATACACTCATGAAAATGCAAGGTCGTGCATTTTGATTTGCTGAAAAAAGGTATGAAAATGTGATATTGTCCATTTTCAAATCCTCATATCTTGTAAAGTACAAAAGATAAACCAGTGAAATATTTAGAGTTTGTTAAGTATAACGTGTAATTTGTAACTTATTTATTCTTTGATATATTGTGAAACAAATAAATTATTTCTGGTCTAAAAAGTGTATTTCATGTGTTTTAAGGAAAGTTTGGGCCTCACTATTGTTGGTGGTGTTGGAACTTTCAGTTTGTTTTTTTTTTTTTGTTTGTTTTTTTTTGTTGTTGTTTTTTTTTTTTTTTTTTTTTTTTGTTTGTGTGTGTGGTGGGGGGGGGGGGCCCCCCCCCCGCAAGTAGTTTGTATTCATTGTCTGTTAAAGAGACCTGAGATATACTGAGTAAATGTTTCGTAGTATTAGCTGTGGTAACCCTGTGAGTTCGTTGTTTCTCTGCCATAATATTTTGGGCTCTTAAAATGTTTTGTCTCCGTGTTTTTGTTTCCATCAAATCGTCCAGTCATGTTTGATACTGAATCAAATATCATGTATCTGTCTATCAAATGCCTGTGCGTAGAGGGTAAACTTGTTTGTCCAGGTACGTTTACGGTCCCGTCTACAAGTACTTGCCAAAAGAACTGAAATTTACCATTTATGGTGACCGAAGAAGAGGGGTGGGGGTTTGTAAATTTATTTTGTATTTTGGTATCTTGCCTCGGTAAATCAGAAAAGTAGCTCTAGCATATCGGATCAGTTGAAGCGTATAGACATCATACGTAAGTGATAAAAACTACT